>JARHVA010000168.1:3570000-3662500 GCA_037957365.1 Torreya grandis | reverse complement strand
CTTATGCAATAGGATTTGAAGACTTGGATCCTAGCATTGCAAGATGAAGAAGAAAGGAGACTTACTAATCTAGCTCAATCAGAAGACTAGTTACAAGTATAGATGTCAATTAAGCATATGGCCCAATCTATAGTGGGATTCAAATATGATCTAGCTACTAATGGCCTATAAAGAGTGACTGAGATAGTTGTCATGTAAGAAGTTCAAGGGGTTGTACATCAAAGGGTTGAGCCTTTGGTTCATTTAAATTAGAAAAGGGAATATATACTAAGGGAAAAACCCATGTTTTAAGAAGATGTCTTGGATCTAGCCCAATCCTAGTCAAAGAGGTTATAGGCTATAATCAAAGGGATTAAATAAGAAAATAAAAATCTAGAAGAACAATCTATTTTGTCAGTACCTATAGATAGTGTTAATAGCTTTTAAATAATTATCTATGAGACATTAAATTATTTTAAGGTAATAAGTTATAAATTAGACATGGTGAGTAAACATGTCATGGCTCTAAACTAAGTCAATTAGTGGCAAGGTTCTGACAAGAAATTAAAGGCACTGATCAAGATACTAATGGAGAACTGGATCCCTAAACTAAAAACAATCAGTCTATCACACTTGAATATGGCCATGATAATCTTGATGGAGAAACTCAAGGACATAAATAAGTGGTCAAAAGGCATTGAAAGACTCTTGGTAGACTTCAAACAACTAGAGGGAAGAATGGTATAGATACTAGGAGGTTTGATCAAGGGTCCAATCATCCTTCATCAAATAGCCCTCATAACTAATAAATAATTCTAACAAATATGTACTAAGTTCATTAAATATGTCAAGAGTATAAGTAAGGGTACCATAGGGGCTGACAATAAATATATCTTGGAAATGATCTTGTCATCAAATTAAAATATTGGTAATGCCAATAGCATTAAGGAAGCCATGGATAAAATACATGAAATCTTCAAAGATTTAACAAGGCAAATAGAGGAGCTTTTCATAGAGCCAATCATAAATCTCTGATTGATTGATGAATAATATGATAAATCTATGAAAATTTTGGAACAAAATCAAAAGGTTATAGTTACAGGGGCATCTCAAAGTTAACAGGGTTGACTCAGAATATTCTTTTGTATCAAAAACATGTAAATCATTTGAAAAATTTATACTATTTTTTAAAAGCATGTGTAATGTGCAATGCACATAGATTATAGGCTAGTCACATTTAAAAAGTGTCATTGATATGAGAATATTTGTAAAAGGACATCTATCCTTGACACTTGTCTGATTCCCATTTGATAATGACTAACTAACATACCCCATAGGTTACTAGTCCAACTTATAAAAGTGGAGTACTATCATTGAAATTAAAGAGGAAGTTTTGAAGAGCAAAACTATTTTGTGAATTTTGGAGCAAGTAATACAAGCAAGAGAATTTTATGAAGATTGTCTCATTTTTTTTTGTTATCATGGTTGCTTCCTCAAGTCTTTATTCTGATGTTTATATTTGAATTGCTTTTATGAATTCTAGATGTGCATGTATTAATGCAGTGTTGTTAATTTGAGCTTTATGCTAAGTTGACTAAAAGTTGTTATATTCATTTCAATATAATTTCTTTCTTAGAAGATGTGCAAATGCAATTTTATTGTTTAAGTAAATATTTAAATTGAATATGATCTCCAATTTATATGTTTCAAATATCCTTAGACATTTGCCTAGTATATGATAGCATCTATACTATTTGTAATTTTATGTCATATGTTTGTTTGAAGATGAATGTCTTTGATGAAATTAGATATTTTTTCAAGATGTCTAAACTAAAGAACAAAAATATCTCTCTTTCTATCTTACCCTCCCTATTTTCTTATTTTTTGATCAAATCACTGTAGTTTACTTTCTCATTATTAATATTCATGCTAGATTAGTTTTTAAGACTTTATATTATGATCATTATTCATTAGATTTATCCAAAATAAATCTAGATTATTCATAAAAATTATGACCATATTTTCTCCCAATAACCACTTCCATAATCATTTTGTGAAATAGTCAAATAGTTTGATCGGTACTCCACCATAGATCTTGGGAAGATCACAACCAACAACTCATGCAAAATATACTTTGAATCTTGAAATGAGAAGTTTTTTCAACACTATAAAAAACCTTGTGATACATTTACTTGCATCAAGACTATCTAAGTGATTAGAGATTGGTTGTGAAAACCAATTCCATATATACAATCCTATATTACATAGTAACACCTACAGTCAGTCTATAGTGGTCTGAGTTCAATGTAAGAAGGCAAATCAATGTTTAAATGGAGATTTTAGAACTCATTTGAGACCTTAAAATCATGTCTAAGAGCATTGATTAGGACATTATGATAATGTGAAGTCATAATATGGTAGACAAACTTGAGTCCATTATCACAGGTTGGGAAGGTTGAAATTGAGAAGTTTTACCTTAACTTCTCTGAATGAGGGTTTTTCTCATATGTTATGCCATCCCATGGTGAAGTTATTTGAAGTCTACACATGACTAATGGTGTCTCTCATGTATCCCAAGCCTTGAGTAATGTATTGACATGATAAAGTGGTTTTTTGGTCAAGATAAGGTGATGTAGGTAGGTTTCCAATTCAATCAAATTCTCATTGTAGACTTTCAGTGAAATCTACAATGCATTAAGTGAAAAAGGATCTTGCAACATAATAGTGGCACAATGGAAGAATGGCTTATAGTCATAGTGGATCTATTTTCTTTGAAATGATCTTGATTGCATCAATATAGATCAAGGGCATAAGATATAGTGTTCAAGGATCTATTATCACCTATAGGAGTCTTTGTTTCTCATATGTTGTCACCTACAGTATGACTATAAACACATAATGCATTGATAGTGAGAGAATGGCATTAGGTCTCAAAGTATGAGATGAACTCACATAAGTGTGAAATATCCTAATGAAACAGATTATTCACACATAATGAGCACCTACATTGGGATCATGAATTCTACCTAATGTATATCTATAGGGGGCATAGTTTGACACATATAACATATTGGCCTAGATAAGTAGATAGAGACAAGTTGGAGGTAATAAGAGTGGTAGGATAGATAAATAATACTAAAACCACTCTTAGAGTGGTAGTGGTACTTTAAAAAGTGATATTAATGATAAAAAATCCCCACAGTCACAACTCAAGGTTCTCAGACTCAAGTAGAATTTTGTACATAGTCATTAAACCTAAAATATAGTCTAGTAGATTTAAAGTATTGAAAACCATAGAGGATTGATCTAACCATTTATTTTTTCATATAAGATAATCAATACCTATTTAAAACTCCCATGGTCTCAGTTTGGATAGAAAAATAGAGGAAGTTCTATTTGTTTTGTCTTAGATAAAGACACTCTTAGTCAAGATGAAAATTGAAAGTTTGGTGGGTGGATGTTGGAAGGGTGACATGAGAAGTCTTTAAATAATACATAATGATGTAAATAGTTGAGGTATAGGTGAAAAAGTGTGAATACTAACTCACATCCATTAAGACCACTCAGAGGTGGTCATAATCCATCAAATATAGTGAAACCTATTAGGCCTAAAATTAGGCCTAAGTTCTACAGTTGCCTATTTCCATTTATATGACCACACGATAATTTTAAAACATATGAAGACCTTAAAGGGAGAGTTTATGATGAGTTAAAACCATTGGTTTGTAGGTTATTACACAGAGTGGTCATTTTTGGCCTAAACCTCTCTTAAGGGTACTTAGAATGCATTCTAAAGCTTGATAGGCCATCTTCAAGTTATCATATATATAAAAACACATTTCATGGTGACTCAAGGAGATATGGTTAATTGGGGAGGGTCATGAACTCAAAAATTATGGAATTGGTTTATGGATTGAACATCTAATTTTTATGAACTATCACTAAAAACCAAAACTTCCTAAAACCCTATCTATAAGTTGATGGAGAAGAAACTAATGGATATTAATTAAAAAGTGGTAAAATGGAATTGATATTGATTTTTAATTATTTAATACTCTCAAAAGATCTTGGACACCCAATTTTTGTATACTATCACTTGTATAGATTAGGTAAAATTAGGGTTTTTTTAGGATTTGACTTGTTTTACAAGTGTAGAGAGGGATTGGTGGATTAAATATATTAAAATAGGTATGTAGGGACTTATTATAACTCTATATGCTCATTTATAACCTCAATTGTACATGAAAGGTCCTTTACTACACCATTCATCATAAGCAGTCTTGGACAAATAGTGAAAATGAGGAGTGACTGCCTAGTGAGAAGATGATAAGTTTGAGTTTAGATTTTTTTGAGGTATAACTCATGAATTATAAGATAAAATGATTATATATAGGTGTCCTAACACCTATTTAATGGATTTAATTGAGAATTTAAAGGTTTCATTGATGAAAAATGTGAAGAGTGAAGCCAAGAGAGCTGGTAAGTGATTACAGGTAGTGAATACAAGTGTCATGAAGAAGGCTATTAGTTAGGGGAGTATCTAATGATTGTAAAATATTATTAAAACCTCCCTAAGATAATGCACATGTGTCAAGTCTTTCTAGTGTAGTTTCAAGTGGTCAAGAGATGCTTCATCATGATGGTAATTTCAAGAAGGCAATTGATGAGTCTCTACGCTAGCTTAAGGAGATTATCATGCTTCAGATGGATGATTGTCCAAGAAGACATTAATTGTATATTATATACTTCATTTTTATATAATATAACTAGTTTTAATGCTTTGAAATGTGTCCTTGTGACCTTTCCACTTCTTTTATTCTCTCTCGTATCATGTGCTCTATAAATGCAAGTCATTTTGACTCTTATAATAAAATCCACACCAGATATGGTGAAGCCTTGCTAGTTTGAAAATTATATATGCCTTTGAAATAAAGATTTACAATCTAGTTTTTAGTTCATAAACTTCTTGTTTAAATGTTTGAAGTGTGCATAGTGAAGTGTTTAGTGATAAGTATCTATCCTTGCCTTCTCTTTAGTCTTCCATGCTTGATGCAAATGGATTTCACTCTAATAGGTCACATGAAGTGTAGTCAAGTGTATTTGATTGTCTCTAAGTGTAGAAGATAAGAATTAGTGTTTGTAATATGACCTTATGTTAACTCACATTTATTAGTGCAATGCACATCACCTCCATGCTTGAAATACTTATGTTAGAGGCATCTAAAATGTTGAGATTAGTGTTATGAGTCATATTTCATAGTGGAATGGTAGAGTATTCTAGTGGAGATATTTATAATGTATCACTTCATTAGAGTAGTTTATTTTCATGTTAATTTTATCCCTTTTCATCTAAGAAAGTAACTAGTGTAGGTGATAAGTAAAGAGAAATCTAGGGAGCCAACCCTTAAACCTAGAGGTTTACCTTTTTTATAGGCAACCCACAACCCTAGATGTAATCCCACATTGCCAAAATATTAGAGTATGATTGAAACACCTCTCCTAGTGTGTAATATTTGGTGATAACAATTTTGTCACTCCTAGTGAGACTATTATCCCAAAGACATCTTGTCAAGGTGAATGTTGGTCTTGACAACATCATAATTGCATATGGTGTTCTACTTAGCATTTGAAAACTCCATTTAGAGTAATATCTAATTGTAGACCAAGTTTTATCATTTCTTGTGTTCATATTTCATGGTCCTTACTAGGTTAACTAATAGTATAGGTATCAATACCATAAACCCACTCCTTCAACCTGAACTTCCTCTTGAAGTTCAAAATCCTTAGCATATATTGACCTTTGAAGAAAAAAAAGAATTTGAAATATAAGAAGATCAATAGAGTGAAGAGGAACTTGAGGATAATATGGGTAGGCAACATGCCTTCCTAGAATTTAACACTAAAAATCCCATACAACTCAATGCACATAATGATATACCTCATAATGCTACCAAGAGTGTTCCCACATTAAATGGGGAAGGTCATGTCACCCCTAGTGATCATATTAGGGAAATCTCTAAATTTTTCAACATTCAAAATGTTACTAAGGTCAATATTACTATCAAACTACTTGCCATGTCCCTTAGAGGGAAGAACCTTAAATGGTATAGAACATTTTTGAGAGGATGCATCACCACTTGGGATGATTTTGGAGAGTTGTTAAATTCAAGGGTTGAGGACAAAACTAATCACACATCACTCATTCATCAATGAAATGTGATTCAAAGAGGTCTTAAGGAGACTATGTATGACTTTAATGAGATATTACAAAGGACTTAATATAGGTTGTCTCCTCCCATGAGACCCCTATCAATATTTATCTTCCCTACATACCTAAGGGCTATTATAACTGACATAGCCATCATGTTGTAGTCCATGGGTGGTTATACCTTTCTTGAAGCCTATGAATTAGCCATTAGAACTAATAATGGATTAATACAAGTTTGAAAACTACCTATAAAAGTCTTTTTTCCTATTCTACCAAACATGTCTTCTTATAATCCAAGTATTTCTCATATTTCAAATACAAATATCAAGTCTAGAGCTAACCTTAAGAAGGAAAAATATATTATTGATTTAGATGTAAGGTACAAGGCCTTAGAACCTCAGATTAGGCAACTACATCTATAATATGAAGTTAACCAAAACCCCTATCCTTATCCTCAATAAGGACATAGGTTACCACCTCAAATATATGGTTAAGAGAAAGGGTAAGGACAACTTAACTTTAATAGGCCATCTAATGAATACAACCCAACCTTTACCTCCAACATAAGAGCTATGGTTCCAATTCATAGTAACTTGGTCCAAAGAGAAGAATGGAAGTAAGGAAAATTCATGGATGCCAATGAATATGGACAAGCCTTAGTTTCTAAAGGATGAGTTAATCCTCAATTGTCAGTAGAAGATGAGAGTTACAAGAAAGCAAATGAAGGATGGTAGCCCAAAAAAGTGAACCTTACAAAATTTATAGTGAAAAACACATATGTCCTCAATAAAAAATCATTGTTTTAGATAATACCATATCTAAGAGGAAGGATTTAGTAAATTTCCATGGTGTTGACACAATTCCAAGTAACTCTCCTATAAGGTAGCAAGGTGTAAGTACAAATGTGATAATCCCTACAACTTTTACACCTATTTCAAATCAAAATATAGGAAGGGTGACTCAAAGTGATCCAATGTCTCAATATCAAGGCACTTGTTTTCCTTCAAGGATATAATAAAAGATGAGTTTTTTAATTTAAACATTATTTATTCTTTGAAGAGTGCTAAGACTAGTCTCTCTTTGGGAAATGCTTCACTTGCCTGGTTAAAAAGAGCTTCTTCAAGAGTCACCATCCTAAATTCACCTCATTCATTAACCATAAAGACATGGTAAATTTCACCTCACTAATTCTCCCACACACATTTTTGAACCCTCTTATAAATATGAAAATCCTCCACCCTTCTACCTCACTCTCATTTTTGGATACAAACTTATTCACAATTGTATTTTAGATAGTGGGGTAAGTACCTTAGTGATACCCAAGCTTGTGGTAGATAAATTGGGTTTGAAATATGAAACATATATCAAGGGAGTGATATAAATTGATAGGACACTAGATAAGTTAGTGGGGATTGTAAAATGTTTAAGAGTTTTCCTTCATGATTGTCCAAGCTTCTTGATCCTTCAAGAAATAGTAGTGGTTGATTTTCTTGCTCAATTTGCTATCTACCTCTAAAGGAATTTCATAGCCAAGATAAGAGACTACCTATCAGTTGATTAGTACTTATTGGCCTTAAATACAAGGTATGGAACAAAGGTGACTATTAAAACTCAACCATTGGCTAAGATTCATATTGAGCCATATGTAGAAGCAAGATCTAATCTCAATTATACAATTAATGATCAAGAGGAATATGTTATGGATGATGGAACATCCTCTAATATTGAGGACATATATAATATTTTAATGGATGATTATTTTTATGACACCTATGGACATGATCCATACACTTTCTTTGACCAAAATAATTTTGGCACATACATCATCCATGGGGAAGGAAATGGATAATCTGAGGTAAGCATTGATAGTTATTTACACAAGTTGCTTAAGGTAATTAAATTGTTCATATGCATGATGATGATAGTTTTCAAAGTATGATAGATCAAGGTGATGAAGAATATAATGTCATTATACCTACATAAGATGGAGGAGTCTATAAACATGACAACCATGAAGAAGAAGATGACCTATGGAAATAATTCCATGCCATAGTTAAAGAATTTGAGTAGTTGAGTAAGTCTACTTACCTTCCTAAGAAACATGAATTTAATAATAATTTTATTGACGAATATTCTAATCATGAAGGGGAGTGTTTTGGTAAGTAAGAGGATGAATGTCTAGTCACTATCAAGAAGGTTGAAGTCATGGAGGAGTCAAATAAAACCAAGGTATAAATGTTTATGTTTAAAGAGTAGTCTCAACCTCAACCTAAGGTTGAATCACTTTCAGATGCATTAGATTAAAAAGAAGACATATTTGATGGTTATAAACATCAAGTACATTATATCCTAGAAGAGGGTAAATTTGAGGTAACTTTGATCACTCCTAAGCTTCAGTTTGAGGAGTAATAATTGGGTATGACAGAGCTCAAGAAAGTTTCAAATTCAAATAAGATTCTTGGAGGGAAAGATGGAATATTCATGAAAGCTCCAAGTGGCACACGTAAAATTAGTATAAGATCAAAATATGGTAATTAATTTGACCATATACATAAGAAAATATTTGTATGCTTCACATGATGGATTACTTTCATGGAGAAATAATGATACAAGAGGTACTATCTTTGACCCTAGTTAAAGTAAGCATGATTGTTCTTCAACTCAAGTGTTTGAGGTCTTTTACATACTAGGATAGGTGTGCTTTGATTATGTTGTGTGTGTTTTCACTAAGTATTCTTAAGAAAAAAAGTGTGTTTGTTTAGGTGTCTTGTTGTCTCATGTGTTTGTTTCCTATTGTTTGGTATGGTTCGGTGTTATTTTAGAGGCAATTCAGTGTCTAGTATAGTACATAGGTGACTTCATAGCCCAATATATAGGAGAAGGCTACTAATATTTGGCATAATTGGCTTGCCACCTCTAAGAAATTGCCAAAATGTTGACTAATTTGATCGTAATTCAAATTAGGTCAACCCCCTATATAGTCAAAACTATTATAGGGGTCTAATATGGTGTAAAATGTATCCCATGGTATTTGATGAGGTCAAACATATGATTATCTTTGTCATATTTATCTAAAGTTAGTCTTGTGTCATTTTAGGCCACTTTTGGGTTTATTAAATGAGCTTGTGTGGTTTCCATAGGAAAAAAGTGTGTACAAGGGTGATATAATGTCCTACATGTTAGAATATGTTAGACAAACCATTTTGAGACTGGCATCCTATAGGTTCAACATTGAAAAAAAGAATATCAAGTAATTTTAAGGGAGATTCAAGTAATTAGACAACCTATACAACACATTTGGAATATGGGATAACTTTAGGAGTGTCTCTTGAGATCCCATTAGTTAATTTCCATGCTCAAGTAGCTTTGATAGTATTAAAAATGGCAAAAATCATTCTATCTTTCCTATTGCTCTCCTAGACAAGGTCAAATGGTCAATTGATTTCAACTTGGTAAGGCAAGGAGGATTGAGTCAGAGAAAATGATTTTGGTGGGTGATAATAATATTTGTTTACTCCAAATTCATGGTATATTTAGGGTATTATCGATATGTGCTCTATGAACCATTTATAAGAGTGTTATCTCCTCTTTTTTGCCTACATATCCCCATGGCTTTCAGATTTCTCCTCTATTTGGATTGGTTCTTGCAAACCAAGTGTGTAATTGATATTGAGGAGTATGATCATCCTTATCATAAGGTTTCTAGTATATTTTTAATTTTTGAGTTTGAACTAATAGGCAAGATCACTCTCTTCTTGCTAGTGGAGGACTCCATTGCTAGTTTGCAAACTTTTTTTCATTAATAACAAAGTCTTACCTTCCTGCATTGGTATTTAGAATAAAGGTGATGTTGTTTCCAACATATCATAGCATGGTGATTAGCTATATTTTTGAATTTTTGGTCTCAAGAGTGATCTATATGGAGTAAAAGGACCAAGACATAAGTACAATTTAAAAACCCTATGACTGTCACCTATAGTTAATTGGTATGAGGATTTTATCATTAATGTTGATGAAGTAAGGAGGTATTAAGATTGTGAAGAAGAATCTAAAGTGGAAATAGTAGGGATAAATTATCCAAGTGATTAGACATTGGTTGTGAAAAAAAATTCCACAAATATAGTCTTATATTATATAATAACACCTATAGGCAGTCTATAGTGGCCTGAGTTCAATCCAAGAAGGCAGAGCAATGTTGAAATAGAGATTTTGGAACTCATTTGAAACCTTAAAATTAGGTCTAAGAGAATTTAGAATGCCATTAAGACAATGGTGAAGTCATAATATGGCATACAGAATTGAGTCCATGATCACAGGTTGGGAAGGTTGAAATTGAGAAGTTTTACCTTAACTTCTCTGAATGAGGGTTTTGCTCATATGCTATGCCATCCCATGGTGAAGTTTTTGAAGTCTACATAAACCTAATGGTTTATCTCATGCATCCAAAGCCTAAAATAATGTATTGACCTAATAAAGTGGTTGTTTGTTCAAGATAAGGTGATGTAGGTAGGTTTCCAATTTAAGCAAATTCTCACTATAGACTTTTAGTGAAATCTACAGTGCATTAAGCCAAAAAGGATCTTGTAACACAACCGTGGCATAATGGAAGCATGAAATATTGATATAGTGAATCTATTTAGTTTGAAATGATCTTAATTAAATCAAGAGATATCAATGGAATAAGGTATAGTGTTTAAGGATTTATCATCACCTACAAGAGTCTTTGTTTCTCCTATGTTGTCAACTATAATCTAACTATAAACACATGATGCATTAATGGTGAGAGAATGGAATTGGGTCTCAAAATATGAGATGAATTAAAATAAGTGTGAAATATCCTAATGTAACATAATATTCACATGTAATTATAATCTTTATGGGGTGTCATGACTTCTACCTAATTTACATCTATAGGTGACACAATTTAACACATATAACAGACTGGCCTAGACAAGTAGAGAGACAAGTTAGGAGGTAAGAAGAGGGTCAGGATTGATAAATCATAATGGATGCACTCTCATAGTGTTAGTGACACATTCAAAATTTATCTCAATAAGAAAATATCCTAACCTATAGTCACAACTCAAGGTTCTCAGGCCCAAGTAGAAATATGTACACAATCATTAGACCTAAAATCCAGTCTAAGAGATTTAAAGTATTGAGAACCCTAGATAAGTGATCTAACCATTTAATTTTGAACATAAGGCCATAAATAGATATTTTATACTCTAATTACCTCAATTTATCCATATAAATAGGTGAATTTAACTTTATTTTATCTTAGATAAAGGTCACTCCTGGTCAAGATGAAAATTGTAGGTCTGGTGTGTGGATGTTGGAAGGGTGACATGAGAAGACTTGGAACACTATATAATGATGAAAATATTTGAGGTATAGGTGAATAAGTGTAAATACTCACTCACAACCATTAATACCACTCAAAGGTGGTCATAGGCCATCAAACACTATTAGGCCTATTAGGCCTAGAACTAGGCCTACATCCTACAATTGCCTAGTTCCATTTCTATGATCACAAGATCATTATAATATATGTGAATAAATTTAGGGGATATTTTAAGATGAGTTATAACCATTGTTTTATAGGTTCTTACATAAAGTGGTCAGTTTTGTCCTAAATCTCTCTTAGTGGTACCTCAAACACATTCTAAAGATCGATAGGCCATCTTCAAGTGCTCATAACTATAGAAAACATTGCATAGTACCTCAAGGAGATAGGATTAGTTGATGAGGGTCATTAAATCCAAAATTATGGAATTAATTTAGGGATTTAATGTTTGGATTTTATGAACTAATACAAGAACCAAAACTTCCTCAAACCCTATATAGAACCTGATGGAGAAGAAATTGATGGGGAAGCATTAAAAAGTGGTAAAATGGATTTAGAATTCATTTTTACTTATTTAAGAATATTTAAATATCCTATACACCCAATTTTTCTATACTATCACTTGTACAAATAAGGAAAAATTGGGGTTTTTTGTAGGATTTGACTTGTTTTATAGGTGCAGAGAGGTATTGGTGGATGAAATCTATTTAAATAAGTATATATGGACTTATTATAATTCCCTATGCTCATTTATAACCTAATTTATTCATGAAAGGTCCTCTACTACACCATTCATCATAGGCAATCTTGGATAGATAGTGAAAATGAGGAGTGACTGTCTAGTGAAAAGATGAGAGGTATGAGCTTGGATCTTTTTGATGTCTAAATCATGAAGTAAAAGACAAGATGTTTATATATATGTTTCATAACACCTCTTCCATGTATTTACTTGAGAAATTTAAGGTCACCTTGATGATAAATGTGAAGAGTGAAGCCAAGAGATTTGGTCAGTGACTTCAAGTAGTTAATACAAGTGTCATGAAGAAGGCTATCACTTAGGGGAGTATCTGATGATTGTGAAATATTATTTATAAAATCCGTAATATATTGAAAATGTTTCAAGTCATCCTATTTTATTTTTAAGTGTTCAAGAGATGCTTCATCATGAAGGCAATTTTAAAAAGGTAGTTGAAGAATCTCTATGCCAACTTGAGGAGTTTGTCATGTTTTAGATAGACACTTATCCAAGAATACCTTCATGTTATAGTATCCACTTCATTATTATAAAATTTAAATAGTTTTCATTCTTTGACACTTGTCCTTTTGACCTTTCCACTTCCTTTCTTCTCTCTCCTCTCATGTGCTCTTTAAATGCAAGCCATTTTGGCTCTTATAATAAAATCCACACCTGGTATGGTAAATCCCAACTAGTTTGAATGTTATATATGAATTTGAAATAAATATTTTAAATATGGTTTTAGTTTCATAATATTATTATTTAATTATGTGAAGTGGTACATAGTGAAGTGTCTAGTGATAATTATCTATCCTTACCTTCTCTTTACTCTTCCATGTTTGATGCAAGTGGATTTCACTCTAAAAAGTCACATGAAGTGTATTTTCCTATATATAAGTATATAAAATTATAATTAATGTGTACAATATGACCTCATGTTCACTCACCTTGAGTAGTGCAATGCATATCACCTCCATGTTTGAAATACTTATGTTAGAGCCATCTACAATGTTAAGACTAGTGGTGTGAGTCATGTTTCATAGTGAAATTATATGGTAGTATAGTGGATATATTTATGGTGTATAAAATCATTAGATTAGTTTATTTTCATTTTAATTTTATCCATTTTCATCCAAGCAATCAAGTAGTGTAGGTGATAAGCAAGTAAATTGAAATCTAGTGAGCTAGCCCTTAAACCTAGAGGTTTACCTCTATTATAGGCAACCCACGAGTCTATAGGTAATCCAAAATTGCCAAAATATTGGAGTGGGATTAAACTAACTCTATTAGGGTGTAATATTTGGTGACAAAATTATTACAGTCACCAAATTTAAATGTTTGAACTTGGTCTATTAAAATAACATGTCTTGGTGCCATTATAGTTAGTTGACTTTGATGAGGAATAAATACTAAATTTAGGATTAATCAATTAAAAATATCTAATGGTAAATAATTTTCAATTTAATTATATGAATCCCTTATGTATGATTTTTAAGCATCCATGTACCATTGAGTGGATAACTCCCATATCATGTATCCATGGTCTCCCAAGTAAATTAATAGATATAACCTTAGGTCTATTGGATATATTCAATGTAATTAATCCAAGATATTTTTTTGGTTCATTATAAAAAACATTAATGATAATTTATTATTTTTTAAGGGTTTGTATTCCAAACCCGAGATACATAAGAAAGGAATCAATTCAAATTTTTAATCCTAAACCATTATCCACATGAACCCTTTTTATCCTTAGATTGTTTATTATAACTGAAATGTACAAGGATAAATTTTAATCCATAATATGTTTTGTAGATAAATAATCATGTTTAATGATAATAACTATCTCACTATATATTAAATATAAAAAAATAGAAGCAAAGTGAGAAGGTTGAGTATCACTTAGAAACATAGTGTATTCTAGGGCCTTATAAAATATATATTTGTGAACATTGGACCTAGTAAGTAATTTTGAAATTAATGTATTTTCATGAGTTATCTTGAGTTGATCTAAAATATCATAATATTTTTCAACTTTCACTCTAAGTTTAGGATCTTGAGGGAGCTTAATGGGAATAAGAGGGTTATAATAATTAACTAGATTATTAGTTAATTATTAATGTTAATTCATCTTATTAATTAATGTTGTGAGTTAAAATTTTAAATCCACATAGGAATAACCTATTGTTGGAGTTTGTTAAAACTCATGTGGGTATTTATTTTTAGTTATATTATAGGATATATTGGGTATCCTATTATTTAGTAACTATTCTCAGTAGAATGTCATGTATAAATTATGTCTATTGCCAATGCATTTTTAAATTAATGAATAATATTTGATTCACTTCTAAAATTTGGTATCAAAACTATGTTGATCATAAAAAAATAAATATTTGGAGAGAAATAATAGAGGATATTTATTTCACTCCATTATTTTTTATGCAAGCTCTATAGTGTCACAATTCCCATTTATTTCCTATAAAGAGAGAAGCTAGCATGATCCAATTCAAGGTCAGCTTGGAAGAAAATTCTTGGAAAAGTTTAAAAGAATGAGTATCCAAAGAAAAATATACTACTTTCAGAGGTAAGGCATGTTTTTCTTACATACAAATCATCAAACATAAAAAACAAAAAAATATTTGTATTTATTTCTATTATATCTTTAAGTAGAATTAAGTTGAGAGTGAGGAGTATGGAAGACTAGGAGAGGTGCCATATAATCTCATCATTGGAAAATTATGTCCTTCTCATAAAGGATAGATTAAAAACATAAGAATACACTATTATGTATATCATCCTAGGAGGAGCAACATTCCCATCCAAAGAAAGAA
Organism: Torreya grandis; assembly: GCA_037957365.1. Taxonomy (NCBI): domain Eukaryota; kingdom Viridiplantae; phylum Streptophyta; class Pinopsida; order Cupressales; family Taxaceae; genus Torreya; species Torreya grandis. The sequence goes on along the minus strand of JARHVA010000168.1, from coordinate 3,647,399 downwards.
GTATATATCTTTTTCATTATTTTTTTTCATATGAGGAAAAATAACTAGCCAAAGCATAACCCAACCTTAAAGGGTGTTAGAAGCATATGAAAGTTCCATATATTATAATTTGAGTGATATATTTATGCCATAAAAAAGTATTTAATTAAATTTAAATTATTTACCATTTGAGATAGAATTTAGTGAGGAGTGTCATTACTCCATTCGTTGGTAAAAAAATGAAGCATAACTCTTCCTGGAAGAGACATTGTTTCATTCTCTTCTTGGAATGCATCGCCCAAAGCTTCACATAGGTTAATTTTGATTGGTAAATAGTATTTTATATTTTTTAATCCTATATTTATGTTCCATAAAAATTTAGGGCTGAGATTTAATTTAAAAATCGAAATCAAAGTTTATTAAATAAATGCTTGAAGCACTTAAAAATAGAACTAATCATGTAGGTACATTGGATTAGATTGGTAAAAATAGTATTTAGTGAAAGTTAAATTTTAAATTATTAAGGTTATTATTTGATTTAGTTTAATTTAGTTTATAATAATTTTATCATTATATATTTATTTTTTTGAAATCATTACGAACACATTTAATGTAGGCTAATAGTACTAGATGAGCTTCCACCTTCACATGGTTGGTGCAATGAGTAGAGAAGATTATATGCTTAAAAAAACAAATTAAAATAATAAAAATGTTATGGTTTGAGAAATTATATAGGATATGTAGAGTAATATTGTATGTAACCACAAGATCTTATTGTTCATATCTACCCCTCATGATTTGCATATAATGGCTGGACAAAGTTTGGACTAATTCTCCCTTAAAAACAACACGTTTCTCTTAAGGTATGCATCCAAACACACAAATTTTTGACTATATAAGAAAAAAATTGTTTAATAAGGTAATTATTTCATTTATACATATATATTTATGTGACCATGAAGTTGGTTTGTCAATTAGGCATGTGGTTTAAAAGATGTGCATTATACTAGAATTTTTTCTCTCCCTAAAGCAAGTTTTAGTTGCAAGATAAAACATGATATCATTTATTAATAATAATTATTTTAATATAATCATATATTGGATGTGTATATTACACTTTAAATAAAATTTAGGAGCTTTTGGTTCATCTCTACCCTTCTCAATTTGCATGCAATGGCTGCACAAAGTCTACACTATTTTCCCCTTAACAATGACAAGTTTATCTTAAGGTATTGGTCTAACCACATGAAAATTTTGAATATATGGGATTATGGATGTTAAATTAATATAATTATTGTTTTTATATACCCATATATACATGACCAAAAATTCATTTTGGTGATTGAGTGCACTATTTAAAAGTTATGCATTATGTTGACCAAAATTTGATCCCTAAAGAAAGTTTTTAATGAAAGAGAAAATGTGTTGCCATTTATTAATAATAATAATTAAAATATAATCCTATATGGGATGAATATATTAATATTTCATGAAACTATAGGATATTATGATTCATTTCTACCCTACATGGTTTGTGTGCAATGGTTGTGTAAAGTTTGAATTATTTTTCCCGTTAAGAATGACAATTCTATAGTTAGGGATACATCCAGTTGTGTGAATTTTTTGATTGTTTAGGATGAAAAAGGTTATAAGAATTAAATTATTATGTTTATACTCCCATACATATGTGATCATGAATTTGGTTTATGTATTTGGTGTACAATCAAAATTTATGCATTATACTGACCAAGTTTTACTCCCTAGATCAAGTTTTAGTTGCGATAGAAAATGTGCCTCAATTTATTTTTAATCATGAGTGGAATATGTAGACTAGGAATTTGACTCAATATAGTATTTTTAGTATCATGTTAGTTCCAAAATAAAATAAAAATGAAAGAAACACACTAACTAACATAACATCTTTAGGCTTAGTCACTAGGGGGAGCATAATAACAAAACCAAATGAGAAACACAAATATAATGTAAAGACAAAGAAACCCTTCACCTTTCTTGGATGTTTCAAATATCTTGTTGAAGTGGCTTGCTTAATTTTTTCTCAATGAGTCTTCATTCAAGGAGGATTGGCTATCTCCTCTTCTCTTTAGTAACTTGTGATGGATTTGGCTTGGCTCAATAATTTGGCATTATAACACTAATTACAATGTCATTTGGAATTATTTGTGCATTATAAGTTTACACCAAGATAACTTAAAAATGATGTTCATAGCTCTTCTATTTATAGATTTTCAAAATTGTTTAGGATCAACCATGACCATCCATATCAAGATTTAGATGTGTGGCCATGAATAAATCCAATTATGTAATTAAATATATAAATATCCCCATAAATATGTGAGATAAGGAGGCATGGGAGACCCATAATCATGATATTTTGTGCATTTATGGCCTAGGGATACCTTCCCAAGAAAAGATGTCATTTGATGATGCAGTTATTCAATATAAATTTCCAAAAATAAATATTCAACAAGTTTCATATAAAATTAACTTAAGATCTTAATTAATATTAATTATCATTAAACATGATTAGTCAAATTTGATGAAAATATTGGCAATTGATGCAAAAATTAATCAAACTGGTCAAAATGTGGTTTTATTGGCTGAAAAAAAACTAGATTAGAATTAGAAGTTGATGTTAGATGGGTTAGAACCATTATACCCTTTAGGATGTTTCCAACACAAAATAACAAAGGAAAGTGTCTCATGCAAGAAACTTGGTAGAAAAGAGCAATACATAGCACCCATGTGTGAACATGTCATTTTGACTTGAAAGGATTTGATCAAAGTTAGCTATCTCATAAAATGAATTACCCCATTTAGGGATACATTAGTCAAAATCAGCATTTGAATATGATAGTTTCAAAGTTTTTATTGTGTTTTTAATCCAAATTGTGCATTTTGATAGAAATTAGTCAAAATCCTAATTGAAGGTCATTGATGGCCACTTTTAGGTGTCTACAGTTTGCCCCTATTTGGGAAATCATTACAAGTTATAGGCACAATAATGTCTTCTCAAATATTGAGAAAATGCTTGTATGCCAAAAGGAAGATGATTATTGAATAAAGAGCTCCAAAGAATGTCTGGAAAACCTATAATGATGCCCCCTCAAGGGAGTGTCCATCACATATGTGGATGGATGGTCCCTCGAAAAGAATCAAGAATAAATGTGGGATTAACCTGTGGTTGAGAGATTAATCCAAATGGGAAAATACTTGCATGTAATGATTTTAAAAGGGGATTGATTTACCCAAAGGTGGTTATAATCAGGAACAAAAGTAAAAAATAATGATTTACCCATTAAAGGTTATAATCATTAAGATGACCTAGATTATATGATAAAGATGATTATGATATGGTTGTGCCCCAATAGGGTAGATTAACAATCATAACTCAAGGATATAACCTAGAATTATTTATTAAAGATGAGAAGACACAAACATAAATGCGATAGTTTAATGACTAAAATATCCACAAACAACCATGCATACAAGGATGCAAAGTGATGAAAGAGATGGATAGAAGAATGAGATTGATCAATAGAAAAGATTTAAATGTACCTTCAAATGAGGAGATTCTCATCCTAATTACTAATGATATAAATAGAATGGCAAATGGGTTAATTTGATCAAGACAAGTGGATGGGAGGATTTTTCCAAGGTGCCAAGGAGAAACTTATGTGGATCCATTGATTTTAGACCAAATTGAAGATGATTTTTGTTGTAGCACATGATGGTATGCATCATGATAGAACACCATTAATATTATCCCAAAATATACATAAGGACTAATTCATGATCTAATAAATAATTAAAAATAATGTATCAATGATCAAAACCATAATGATAGTGTTGATGTATGAATATGGATGGATTAAAGTATAAATGCACAAGGAATCACCCAATGAATGCACATAGACTAAATTAAGGAAATAGTGCTGAAAGTTAAAAGAAAAAAAAAACATATAAAGTGCATAAACAAAAAAAATAACCTGAAACAAACAAATAAACAAAAAGCCTAAAAACAAAAGCAAAATAAAGTATCCTAACAATGAACATGACCCAATAAGTTTGATTGAGGATAACTGACTAGGCTTAGATAAGACAAATGTTTTTGGAGTTTGAAATATTTGAATGTTTTGGAAATTTGGTGTATCTTAACTCATTAAAGAATGACAAGATACCTACTTACTAAATGATGAGAGCATTGACTTAGGTTGCTCATAAAATGGTGAGAGTGCATGGAAAGGGGGACTGTAATGACCTCAACATGATTTGAGCATGGAATACATAGTCCTAAAATAAGCTCAAGTCACAATAATTCCATCCACATAAAAGGTGAGGAAAAACCAACTAGGTCCCAATAAGTTCTCAAATCCTGTAAATGGTCAGTCAAATGAAAAAAATAATGTCAATGTGATATAGTAATACATGATAAACAAATGTTACCCCTAATTTACCCATAGATGGTCATAACTAAGATACAATGGATCAAATGAATGATACTAATTTACTCATAGGTAGTTATAATTAGTAGCAATACTGGTGAGACATTGATTTGCCCATAGGCAGTTATAATCAGGATCACATAAAAAAAACTTAATATAGGACAAAAATGAAAAATATCTTGCTATATTAACTGTCACACTAATTTCATAGACTATCATTGAAACAAAGATTTGATAAGAGTTAAAACTGGATTATAATACCCTTAAAAAAAGTGTGGGAATAACTAAAGTAACCAAGATCAAAATAGGATTGGATAGGATGATTAAAAATAGGCTTGAGTCTAGATAGGATGGCATGGTCTTTCTCTAGGATAATGATGGTTTTTGAAAGATTGGATAAGATGGTAAGAGGGTTGCCCCTAAGTGAGAATGTGATTAGCCAAGTATGAGACAATGGCAAGAAGGAATAGTAAATTAAAATGGGAAATGGAAATAGCATGGACATGTGCTTGGCTGATGTTGGTTATTGGTTTTTTCTATGTTTGGCCTAGGTATGGTAAATGGAATATGATTATGTTGTTCATACTGAAGTGGAGATGCACATCCTAATCAATAAATGATATAACTAGAATAATCAACCATGTAAATTACTAGCCCACACCTCATTTGAATAGCTACTCTATCAAGAACTAGCTACAGATCTAGATGTAAATGATGTTGTGATCTTCGTTGGTAATTGATTTTGATTCCTTCAAACATTGAGACAAGATATATTTGTATCCTCTATAAAGGAAAGCGTGAACATGTATGGAAAATAAGGATAAATGTTAGATGATATGTTTGATTTGGAAATGTAATGGTGGATATAATAGAATGTTTAGTGGTAGGGAAATAAATGAAGATCAAGATTTTTAGGTAAACACAATGTTACTAATTTTAGATTTGACATAGCTTGGATGTGGTGAGGCCGAAGACTTCTGAATATTCTTTTGATAGGGCCACCAAATTTTTCTATTGTTTGGTCCAAGAGTAGCTACTATTTTATTAGGCTATAGATGGGAAGCTATTTTTATTTGATCTTTGATAATGTCTTCATCAAGAAATGAAGGAATTTTGTGCTCATCTATTGGCACCTCAATAAAGTTTCTACCAATGAAGTTGTCTTGATTGTCTCATAGCACCTCTGAGAAGGTTTCACTAAGGAACAATTACTTTTGACTTTGAATGTTTTCTATCACCTATGAAAAGGTTTCACTAGAAGATGTTGAGTTATTATTTTGATTATCCCATAATGCCTTTGAAAAGGTTTCACTAGGAAAGTGTTCTTCTACATGAATTTGGTCTTAGCCTCCTTGCTAATCTTTAACTGATATGTCACCATGGATGCAGTTCAATAAGGTGAGATTTTATCAATCCTAATTGACATTTGTGGGAGGTGTAATATCAATGAAATGGCTATGTTGGTTGGTGGTAATGGCATGTGGAATGGTAATGGAATGGGGGAAGGTAGTGCAATCCTTGTAGAAAATACTAGGAAAAATTATGTCAAAGCTAAAGTATTCATCCTCAAAAAATGTAGAAGGATCAAAAATATATTCAAATTGATCTACAAGGCACACATAAACAATATTGTAACAACCATGAATGTATTCTCTTTTTGAATATGATTTCAACTTAAGGGAATCTAAATCCAATGGCAATATTGATGTTGATTCTACTATTGATGCTAAATCTGATGTTGGTTCAAGAATAAAACCTAACTCTAGTTCTAATTCATCATCTGATGGGTACTCTATTATAATTATGTCTTTTTACATGTTTGTTATTAGATAATTAATATCTTATGATGCCATGGTTGGTTCTATAGAGATATATTTGTCAAAGTAAGACTCCTCAATGATAGGAAAAAGGTCAAGAGACAACTCCTCAAAGACTAGTTTGTTAGAGGGAGGATCTTGAAAAATATGCATATGGTCAAGATAATGATTTTCCCTAAGGTGGTTATAATCATTAAGAAGTGACTCAATAAAGACTAGCTCATCAAATTGAGACTACTCGATAATAGGAATATAATAGGGAGGTGATTCATCATAGGTTGACTTATTACAAATGATTGGTCTAAAAAAAACATTATGTATTTTTTGGCTCTCTTGGCCTTGGTTTATAATCAACTATAAAATGCTAGTTTTGAATACAACTTGGTCCTTAAATGATTGGCTGAGTTGAGGTTTTGATTGGGTTGGTTGAGGTTTGGATAGGATTGGTACTAGATGGGGAATGTTTTGAAGTTAGATCATCGTAGGGCATTAGGGAACATGATTTATTACATGAGCTAAAGGATTAAGTCCTAAAATGGTAATGATAGGGTAGTATGGAGCTTGATTACTCACATAAACCAAAGGCCTAAATCTTGGAATGATTAATGGGCATTATGGAACCTAATTTATTGCACAAGCCAAAGTATGAAGTCCTATAATAGAAATAGCATGGCATTGTGGAGCTTGATTACTTGCATGAGCAAAAGGATGAGGTCTTGGAATGGTAATGGTATTCCTTGGATATTATGGATCTTGGTAGCTCATATAGCCTGAAGGAAGGTTAGTGATAGATGATGATTGAATAATGAAAAGACATTGTGGAGCTTGGTTACTCACACAAGACAAAGTGTCTAAATCTTCTTGATAAACAATACCATCCCAATCTTGATTTGGATCATAAGTTGGTTCTTGATTGTGTTCTATGTACTAATTATTGTAAAGAGGGTATGGATTCATATCCCAAACAACATTATCTATAGTTGGGTCTTTAATAAAGTCCTCCTCATAAACCTCTTCATACCAATCAAGGTCTCAAGTTGGATTGTAAGTAGGAATTTTGTTATAGTTAATTTGTGAAACCATTATATCATAAAATGGATTGTACATGACTCCACCATAGGTGTAGCTAGACATATCCACATAAATGATGAGAGATCTAAAAAAAAAAGTCTTAGAGTTATGCAAACTCTAAAAAACAATGTCTAAAGGACAAAAGGTTCATAATTGGTCTAACTTGGTCCAAGGTGGAGTTGTATCTATAATGTGGTTTAAAAATGGATCCATATATCTAAAATTATTTATGCTAAGACTTGGCATAAAATATTCTAATGTCAAATGTCTAACGTCAAATGTCATATACATAAAAGGTCAGGCGTCTGAATAAAAATTGGCATGTCAAAGGTCTAGGTCAAATTGCCCCAACAAGGTTTAAACTAGGAAAGGGAAAAGAGTTTCTAAGTCTTTTATCCAGACATTGAGTCCAAATATAGGCTCAAATAGGTTGTGCTAGGACTTTTGGCCAAACGACATCAAAATCTAGGCTTGAAACAAAGGTATGATGTGATTTAATTTAATCTAACAAGTTTGGAAAAAACTTTGACATAGACCCAACACATGGAATCAAAAATAAACATGATCATTTGTCATAAGCCATAAGATAAAATTATTTTGGATAAAAACTATATTCTTCCAAATAAAGGCAAAAATAATGGTGAGGATAGGCGTTGAACCAACAAACAATAAATAGTCATCAAGTTTAGGTAATCAATTAACCAAAGTTATGTAACCTAAAAGAGAAATATCTATGTATTAACTCTATGAATTGAGGATTAAACATAAATAAATCAATGCTTGAATCCAAAATTGACAAAATTAATTGAAAACTCAACATTGAAAAGTAGGATTTGACCAAACAAGCTAGATAAGATTGGACAATATGACGACACATAAACAAGGTCCAAATGGCATATGTGACAAGGTTTTAAATAATGGTTTTGGTATAAGTAAAATTATTTTTGTAATTATTTGATCACATAATAGTGTTAACAAGCTCTAATGATGTAATCAATGTTATGATTCAAAGACTCAAAGGCACAAACTTGATATCTAATTTGGGCAACATAATAGTACCCATCTCAAACAAGTAACACACATACAAACATGTTTAGCAAAAATTTAAAGGCACAAGTGTGGTGTAAAAAAACTAATATAATTCCTCTTTAAACAAAAGAGTGGTGTATAAAAAAATTGGTTTTGATTTGGTTTATAAACAAACACATTAGTTTTAGTCTCAAAACACCAAGCAAGAAAATGACAAAATATAAGTAAATCATCCAAATTCCTATCAAGGGTGTGGCAAAGTAGGGTTTAATAAAACTAATTATTTTTCAATCATTCTAGATGGATCATATGCACAAGATTTTCATGTCAAAATTTAAGAGAAGTAACACATCAATTGGGTCTATAGTACTTGGCTTGTTGTAAAAATTTCTATCTCTTTTTACAACCACTACATTCATCACTTGTTTAGGGTAGTGTGATGTCCAATGTGATCATATATCCTAGGATTAGCCCCAGCACTAGGAGAAGGTATAACCACTCAAATGTTCAATCTTAGTGGGATGATCCAAAGTTATATACCCTCCATGGAGAGGGGTTGAAGAAGATGTTAGGAGATGAATTCCTAGGTCAAGGATTTCCTATAGAACTCATGGGAGGTAATGAAGTCCCCCTCACAAGCCAAGATGTAATGAAAATAAATGATAAGTGAAATAGATTTAAAAGTTTCTTCTAGGTCACTCAAGCCATGTGGGTCCTTGAGGAGAGCCTTAACAATATCTCTTTCATGCCTTTGATTAAGTCACTTTGAAATAAAGATGGTGTTTTTGATCCCAAAAATTCTTTAAATGGGATGGATGGGAGAGCATACATGAACGATATTTATTTTTTCAAAATAAAATAAATTAACCAATGATATATTGAATACAAACTTTGAAAATGTGTTAAATTTTAAAGCACTTAATTTAAAAGTGTGGTGGTGTTCTTTTAGCCCCTTGGCTTTAAGTTGTGAGATTTGAAAGATCAATAAAAAAAATTCAACATAAACATGGAAATTTTTATCTTTAAACCCAAAGTAAAACTACCTAGTTCATTTTAGAACATCCAAAAAGAAGTGTGAAATTACTGATTAGGCTTGTTTTAGCACTTGTTAAAGTAAATCTTGAAATAAAATGGTTAGAACTTATTTTATCTTTGAAGCATTTTTCCAAGTGAAATAAATAATTTTGTAAATTGAGCTCTTAGGTTCACATAATTGGGTCAGGTTACATAGTTATATTTCTAGGTTGGGCTACAAATTTAAATCGATTCATGTTAGGTCAGGTCAGGCTAGGTTATACAGTCAGGTTGGGTTGGGTGTTCCATTTGTAGACTAGGAATTTGACTCAAGAGAGGATGGTTATTATCGTGTTATTTCCAAAATTAAATCAAAATGAAACAAACACACTAACTAGCATAACATCTCTAGGCCTAGTCACTAAGGGATCATAATAACAAAACCAAATGAGAAACACAACTCAAATGAAAAGACAAATAAACCCTTCACCTTCTTTGGATGCTCCAAATATCTTGTTGAAGTGGCTTTCTTGACTTATGCTCAATGAGTCTTCATTGAAGGAGGCTTGGATATCTCCTCTTCTCCTTGGCACCTTTGTGATGGATTTGTCTTGGCTCAACAATTTGGAATTATAACACTAATTTCAATGGCCTTTGAAATTATTTATGCATTATAACTTTACACCAATATTGCTTACAAATAATTTTCATGGCTCTTCTATTTATAGATTTTAAAAATGGTTCAGGATTAACGATGACTATCCATCTCAAGATTAGGATGTGTGGCATGAATAAATCTAATTATGTAATTAAATATATAAATATCTCCATAAATATTTGGGATGGAGGAATTAAAGAGGCATGGGAGACATTAAATAGGAATGAGAGATCCATAATCATGATATTTTATGAATTTATGGCCTAGGGATGCCTTTATAAGAAATGATGCCATTTTATGATGCAACTATTCAATATCAATTTCAAAAAATAAATATTCAACAAGTTTCATGGAAAATTAACTTAAGCTCTTAATTCACATTGGTTAGCCTTAAACATGATTAGTCAAATTTGATGAAAATCTTGGTAATTGATTCACAAATTAATCAAAATGGTTAGAATGTGGTATTATTGGATCAAAATTTGACTTGATTGGAATTAGAAGTCGATGTTAGATGTGTTGGCATGGTTATCCCATTTAGGATGTTGCCAACACAAAATAATAAAGGCTTGTGTCTTGTGTAATAAAATTAGTAAAAAAGAGCAATCTAAAGCACCCAGGTGTGAAAATGTCATTTTGAATCAAAATGATAAGATAAAATTCAGTTATCTCATAAAATTCATTGCCCCATTTTGGAGATATATTGGCCAAAATTAGCACTTGAATATGACAGTTTCAAAGCTTTTAATGTGTTTTAGTGTTTTTAAGCCAAATTATGTATTTTGAAAGAAATTGGTCAAAATCATGATTGAAGGTCATTGGTGGCTAGTTTTAAGTGTATAAAAAATATAATACTATAGTTTATGTGTATATTAATCTAATTTACAACCTTAGGAGTTTATGGTTCATCTCTACCCCTCACAGTTTGCATGAAATAGCTGCACAAAGTTTGTAATGTTTTTCCCCTTAATAATGATAAGTTTATATTATGGAATGCATCTAATATCATGAATTTTTTGAGTGTGTGGGTTTATGGATGGTGAATTAATTTCATTATTGTATTTATACACCCATATATATGTGATTGTAAATTTAATTCATTATTTAGTTACACAATTTAAAAGTTGTGTAACACTTAACAACTTTTGATTCCTAAAGCAAGTTTTGGATGTGAGAGAGAATATTTATATATTTATTATTAATTTTGTTTTTAATATAATATTATAAGGGATTATAATATTAATCCCACTTGAAATTTTAGGATCTTACAATATGTCTTTATCCCTCACAATTTGTGTACAACAATTGTAAAAAAATTGTACATTTTTCCCTCTTAAGAACGAGAAGTTTCTTAAGAAATGAATCAAATAACATGTAATTTTTAATTTAATGGTTAAAAAATATAATAAAAATTCCATTATAAAATATATATTCCATGTTGGATGTGATTATGAAACCACTTCATATATTAGGCATGTAATTTAAAATTTAAGTGTTATACTAACCAAATTTTGCTCCCTAAAACAAGTTTTAGATGTGAGATAAAACATGTCATAATTTATTACTCATCATGAGTGGAAGATAATTCTCTATATTATTATAATATTATTTCATGAAACTATATGAGCTTATGGTTTGTCTCTACCCCTTACAATTTATATGCAATCATTACGTAAAGTTTGTATATTTTCTCCCCTTAAGAATGCCATGTTTATCTTAAGGGATGTGTCCAAATAAATTTAAGTTTTAATTGAAAAATATAATATATATGAAAATAAGAAAATTATTTCATTTAGACACCCATACATATGTGACCATGAATTTTGTTTGTGGATTGGGTGCATGGTTAAAAATGTGTGCATTATCCTGATCCATGTTTTCTCCCTAAAACAAGTTTTGGATATGAAATAAAACATGAAACAATTTATTAATTTTAATTAGTGTAATATAATACTTCATTACATTCTTATAGTAATACCACATGAAATTGGAGGACTTTATGGTTAATCTCTACTCTTCACAGTTTGAATGCAATCACTAAGCAAATTTTGCATTATTTTCCCACTTAAGAACGATAAGTTTATATAAAATAATATGTCATTTTGGATTATAGAGGCTTATATAGGGCTTAATAATTCAATTATTACATTTATATACCCATACAAAAATGACCTTGAACTTAGTTAATCAATTGGGCACATTATTTAAAAGTTCTGTGTTACACTTAACAACTTTTGCTTTTTAAAGTAAGTTTTGTATATAAGATAAAATTTTCCTATAATTATTCCTATTTGTTATTTAAATATAATATTTTATGGGATTATAAAATGACTCCCATATGAAAATATGATCTTACATTTTTTCTCTACCCCTTATGGTTTCTTAGATCTACATGATTACAAAATTGATTCATCAATTAGGCATGTACTTTAAATGTTTTGTGTGAAACTCACCAATATTTTCTGCCCAAAGTAAGTTTTGGTAGTGATATAAAATGTAATTAAATAAATTACTCATAATGAGTGAAATATAATCCTAATATATAAAATTATAGGAACCCTACATGAAATTTCAATATCTTATGGTTCGTCTCTACCCCTCAAGGCTTATGTGGAATAAATGCACAAAGTTTAAACTATTTTCCCTTAAGATTGACATATTTATCCTAAGGGATGCATCTAAAAATGAATAAGTTTGGAGTGTGTAGGAATAAATATGGTGTAATAAGGATTTTATTATGTTTAAATTCCCATTTTTACATGGTCACAAATTTAGTTCATTGATTTAGGCACATGGTTTAAACATTTTGTGTTATATTGACCAATTTTTGCTCGCTAAACCAAGTTTTGGACATGAGAGAAAATGTTATTTAATTTAATTCTCATTTAAATTGGAATATAATAATCCATGGGGTTCTTAAATTAATTCCCCATGTAACTGAATGAGCTTACAATTTATCTCTACCCCTCATGGTTTATGTGCAATATATGCACAATGTTTGTAGAGTACACCCCTTAAGAACAATAAGTTTCCCATAAGGGACATGTCTAGTCACATGAAATTATAGAGTGAATAAACTTATAAAGGACATAAAAATTTAATTATTGAGTTCATACACCCATCTATATGTGAATCCAAAACCAGTTTTTTGATTGGGTGCATGGTTTAAAAGTTGTGTTATATTGACCAATTTTTTATCCATAAAGAAACTTTTGGATATGAGAGAAAATATATCACAATTTATTCATTTTCATGAGTGAAATATAATCCTAAATTTAATGAATGTAATATCCCAATTATAAATTACTGACATTAAGTTTTTATACACCTATCATAGTTTATGTGTAATGGTTGCACAAATTTGGAATTATTTTTCCCATTAAGAATGAAAATTTTATCTTAAGGGATACACATAGCCACATTAAATTTTAAAGTGTGTGGGATGATGGAGGTTATAATAAATTAATTATTTAATTTGTATTCCCACCCATAAATGATAGTGAATTTGGTTCATCAATTGGTTGCACAATTTTAAATTTTTATGTTATAATAACCAAATTTAACTCCCTAAAGCAAATTTTTTGTGTAAGAAAACGTGCCAAATTTTATTAATTAACACGAGTTAAAAATAATTAGGTGTTATTATATCATTCATAAATGTAAATATGCAAGATTATGGTTTGTCTCTACCCCTCATGGTTTACATGCAACAACTGCACAAACTTTGTATTTTCCCCTTAAGATAAAAAAGTTTAACTTAAGGGATGCATATAGATATGTGAAATTTTGGGTTGAAATGGGTAATATATGGTAGATGAATTAAATTATTAAATGCATAAATCCATCTAAGTGTGACCATGAATTACTTTCATTGATTGGGTGGACAGTTGAAAAGTTTAACATTATATTGACCATCTCCCTAAATAAAGTTTTGGATATGAGAGAAAACATAACTCTATTGAATTTTTGTCATGAGTGGAAGATAATAATATATGGGATGGTTATAATAACCCCACATGAAAATTCATGAGATTAAGTTTCATCTCTACCCCTCATGATTTGCATGCATTGACTACACAAAGTTCATAATTTTTTCCCCTTGAGATCGACAAGTTTATCTTGAAGGATGTGTCTGGATGTGTGAAATTTTGGAGTGTGGGAACCAATGGAAGGTAGAAAAAAAATTGTTGTGTTGAAATATCCATCTTGACATGACTATGAATTTAATTCATATATTAGGCACATGGTTAAAAAGTTATGTGTTATATTGACCATTTTTAATCCCTAAAGATAGTTTTGGCTACGAGATAAAACATATCTCTATTTTATATTCATCACTATTAGAAAATAATATGGTGTGGCCAACACACCCCATTTAAAAAAAAAAATGGGAAACCCTCTTTAAATTAATAAATCAGAGTTCTTGGACTTTCTATCTCACTCTGACCAACACCATTAGGATACTATCCTTGAATTCTCAGTCCACCCTAGTCTCCCCAAGCATGTGGATTATTTGTAATGGATGATTAAAACATGCTGTGAGCCTTTGTGACCTATAAAATATTAACACATTTGAGTCTTGGTAGTATCCCAAAATAAACTATATTCTCTCTTACTTAGAATATTTAATGCATTAACTTTTTTATAGGTTTGTTTTCATTATAAGGTTCCTAGAGTTACAATATTTGGGAGTGTTAGACTCTTGGAGTCCTATGTGGCACCTTGTGAAACCTAGTTGGTGTCCTAGTGAGAATTTTATTCATCATGTTTATTTCCTTTTTACTTAGTATATTTTCATGGATTTCTATAGGAGGAAGGGATGAATGAAAAGAAGTCATGTGGATAGCTAACAAAGATATCAGATGCTGTTAGATCTTAGCCAATCAAGGCACCTCAATGCTAGACATATTAGTCTATTAGACCTTACAAATATTTTATATCCTAGGAGATCTTGATTTAATAAGAAATTTCCATGTAGCATGTGGTTAGAACATGTAAAAACCTATCTAATCAGGGCACCCTAATGTCAGATTGGTTGTCTCCCGACCATGATAGAGATGTTAGGGTTTGGGAGATCCTGACCAAGTGAGATAGCACCATGTGGTACATAATTAGGGCTGATGAGCCTCATAAATGTCTTATTATTATTTCCATCTATTTTACTCATCCTTCTTTTTAACCATGATTTTGAATACTTTTCCATACAATTTTCTACTTTCATAAGCCATATAGTATTATGTTTTTATACTCTTTTAAATATTTGAAATTATGTATTGGAATTAAATATATGATGGTTATCTATTGATTTAGGATGATTTTTCTATAATGTTTTTTAAGGATGTTTTGGAGAGAGAGGTATATAACATGAAACATCTTACAACAAAGGAATATCATTACATAGACCATCTTGTAGCCACTACGTGACTAAAGCTGTAGATGAAAAGATTTTGATTCTCTTCCAACTGACTCATAGAAATGACTCTAACCTCCATGGATATTAATAAGGAAGTGGTTTAATAATGAAATAGTCTTGTTTGTCCTATAACAATATTGAAAAATTCCCATGAATGATGCTGTAGCAAAAAGAACCAATTTTAGTTATCCTAAATCAAATATATCTTAGAATAAAATGTGTATATTGTTTTGCATAAAACAATCTCCTTTGTGATATATAAACATGTATCAGTAGAGTAGAGATGTAGTAGATATTTATTAGAGATTATCAAAGTACATTTTTTCAAACAAAAATTATTGTAACTTCATGTAGTAATTCATTATTGCAGTTTTGATTAATATGAACAAGCATTTCTAAGTTCAATTAAGTGTTGTGAGAGGAAGGATTGAATATAAAATATGGAAGGAGGAAGGGCCCCTTTTGGAAGCCTTATAATAACAATCCAACCCAATTTAATAGATAATCATGTTATTTTATTTCTTTATGCATTATGTGATTTAATTTTGAATTGTGTGATTTACATTCTTGCTTAGATTTACTTAAGGAAGATTCTAATACATATGAATTTATTTCATAGTACTTTGTTTATGTTTTATTTAAAGTATTTCATTTAATACACTTCAACATATTAGATATAATTATCAAAACATCAAATTAGAGATTGATTGTGCACATATAATGACATCATCTTATCGAGTCTACATCCTCAGGTTGACATCTAAATGAGGTAGAAGGTACAGGTCCATGGTGATTCTCCTTTTCCATTTTGGTCAAGAGAAGTACATATGATTGTGAATCAACTGCTAGTCATTTTTGATGTCATTTCTAGGGAAGGGTGTCACACACTTATAATCTTTAATATTGATAGCAATTATTTCTAGATGTCTATTATTTTTATTTTCAAATCTTGCTATTCTTTAGATTAAATATTTCCTACTTTCATAGTTTAAATTTCCCTTTTTTTAAGTATGATAGTGGAAATTTCAAAAACCTCTATATTAATAAACTTGTGTAGGTAGTGTGGGAAAAAAGTTAAAAAAAAGTGGTTGACATATGCAAAGCTAAGGGGATTATATAGGAATATTTTTACCTGAAGATCACTCATAATTGTCAATAGAAGAGGTAGAGAAGGAAGAATTTTTTGTTGGACTAGTAGTATGATTTAGAGAGCTTGAAGAGGTCCATACCCTTATAATAGACCCACATGAAACAATTATTATAATTCCTACCTAATCACCTCATACTCAGAAATATAAAGTTTGCTTCCCTCCATTCACCCAAATTTCTTGCCAAAGAGGTATTTAAAGCCATTCTTTCCCCTAAAAGAAAGGCTAGGCTAATAGAATCTTCCAATTTAAAGAGACTCTTTTTTGAGACACTAACATAATATTTTAAAAACTCCACACCATCCCCATTGTATAAGAATCTATTCATTCCTAAGGAAAAATATAAACTCTCCATCTTCTATTCTCCAAGAAATCAAAGAATTGATATTAATTTTGAGTGGAAGAAAATACTACAAATGAGTCTACTAAATTTGAATTTTTTATCCTTACTCCTGATTGAAATGTAATCATGAAGAATATACCTCACTCCACCCTCCCTACCTTTAGGGGAAAAACATTTGAGAATCTAGACACTTTTTTTTTTGAGTTTGACATCTTATGCTGAAGCTATGATTATAATCAAGATGCTTAGAAACTCAAACTATTTCTAGAAACACTAAAAGATGCAACACTTAGATGGTTCATGGGACTTAGAAAAGATGCCACTTTTAATTGGGAAGAAATGAAGGAGAAGTTTTTGATGAAATACAAAGACTATTTTTAGGGGGAAAATTACAAAAGAGATGACATATTCTGAATGACACAAGGTGATGATGAGTCATTAGAAAAATATATGGAAAGATTTTTGTTTAGCTTGAAAAAATCCAAGTAAAATATAATGGAAAAGGAATTAGTCAAGCTGATATTCCGCAAAGGGATTAGAGATGATTGTCTAGAAGCACTAGATCTAATGTCTGGTGGTGATATTTCTACACTACCATTTGATAAACTAATAGTTCTATGTAAAAACTATTCCAGATCAACCATGAACAAAACTAAAGGTAGAGCCATTCCTATAACATCTTATACAAGACTATCGAAAGGTGAAGTTAGAAACCTACTCCAGAATATGAAGTAAGACATCATTATCACTTAGTTACTCATACTGATACATTACATACATCAAGGAAGTAAGAGGAAACTGAGGAAGCCTTAACTACCTATTTCCCTAAATGTATAAAGAATAAGGTAGATTGCACATGCCATTCCATGAAATATTAGGTAGCCACCATAACTGAGGAAAATCCTAAAATAGTGGAGCTACATGCCATAATAGAAGATGAGAATCAAGTGTTTTTTGTGGCTCAATGGAAATCATGGTTACAAAGACCAGGTATGCCATCAAACTCTATGTTTGTAAATTCTCAATTCTCAAATAATCCTCAATATGGTTCTTGGATGAATGTGCCAAATCAAAATTGGTTTCAAACAAGTTGGTAGCTACCCTAGAATTAGCTATGGATGCAATAAAATAGACAACAACCTCAATCAAGGCAATTCCAAAACTAACAATGGTTATATCCCTCTAATCCACATCAATAACAATGGGGAGGTAATCAAGGATTTCCTTAGTAAATGCAAAAACCACAACAACAATAGGCCATAATGATAAGCACTTAGTAACCTATTCAAACCACTCAATTACCCACCCAACCCATCCCCAATCCTACCAATAAGTTAGTTTAACTGACATATCCATTGAAATAATGAAATATCCAACATACACCTTAGATATTCATCAAGTTCAAATTCACTTAGGTTGTGTTCTTCCACAACCCACCTCACCCATAATCATAGAAAAATTTGAACCAACTCCACACCATACTAATCCATAGTCACCTATGGCCAATCCTAATATAATTACATCTAAAAATTAAAAATAAACTAACAATCCTCATTTTTTAGAGAGATTCAACATATCACATCCTGAATCAGAGCCCAAATTTAATATTTTAGGACAATTCAAGAATGTGTGCATAAAAATCCCACTCTTTCAAGCAATAATAGATATTCTTATCTAAAATAAAGCTATTATAGATCTATGTTTGAAAAAATTAGGAAGAAATAAGGATACTAAAATAGTCTAGGTTATTATCCAACTAGTAGATATTATGTTGGGAAATATAATTCCCCCAAAATATTATGATTTAGTAAGTCCTATAGTTAATTTTAGAATCCAAAACCAACCAATCTCCAATACTTTAATTGACTTGGGTACAACCATCAACATGATGACCATGGAGACCATGCAACAACTAAAAATTAACACTCTCTATCAAATACTAAACATCCTCTAGATAGATGATAGATCAACTGTTAAGCCTAAGTGGATTATTGAGGACCTTGTTATCACTATGGATTCTTATAAATCTCTAGAATACTTTATTATCCTATATCCAAAGAGTAATTTTAGTGGTTATCCTATCATCCTTGGTTTCCCATGGTTGGCTACTACCGATGTTTTTATTGGCTATAGGTCAGAAAAATGCTAATTTCAAATAGAAATGACACCAAGAAATTGGTGTTGTATCTACCATCTCAACCTTTCCAAAATTATGGACCAACCCCTTGGATTGATGACTTTGAATAAGCTATCTCCTTATAGACTCTCTACATAATTGACTGGAGTCTAGCTCTATAGGCCTAAGAAGAAGACATCATCCTTAATGGTATCTTTCTAAACACCTGTCAATAAGATCCTATAGCCACCAACCTATTAGAATGTACACCATGCCTTATTTAGAATACCTTTCTTGAGAATGATTTTACTAAAATCATAAGAGACATTGGGAACTTCCATAAATTACTTCCCCATTAATGTAGTTATGCCCCTTCAATTACTAATGTAGAGACCATGTTTTCTTTAAAAAAGCAAGTAAACATCCTAAAAAATAAACCTCTCAACATTAGCACTTCCTTAACACCCCAACAAGAAAGTTAGTTACTTATAATGCTTAGAAGGCACACAATTAAATTTTTCTAGGATTACCATGACATGAGATGAATACCCTTATATTTATATATACATCACATTTACATTAAATAAGGATGCAAACTTATTTGCCAACCCCAATGATGAATGAATCCTTCAGTCAAAGACATTATCAAAACTAAGTTGCAAAAACTCTTGGATGTAGGATTTGTTAATCCTATCTTAGACAACTAGTGGGTCTCTACTCTGGTCATTGTCCCTAATAAAAGGGGAAAATGGTGCATTTTCATTGACTACCAAGAGTTGATTTCTACTGCTAGGAAGGATCACTTTCCCCTTCCATTTATTGATCAAGTGATGGATACATTATCAAGGAAGAAGTATGTTTCCTTCCTATATAGATATAGTGGTTATAATAAAATATAAATTAATCCATAAGACCAAGATAAAACCACTTTTACTTTACCTTGTAAAACCTATGCCTATGTCATCTTGTCATTTGATCTTTGCAATTCCCTAGCTACTTTTCAAAGGGATGTGTTGAGCATATTTTTTGATCTCTCCCATGACTATGTTAAAATCTACATGTATGATTTCACTATTTATGGGTAGACATTCAAAGAAACACTAATTGACCTAGAGAAATTTATCCAATGCTATCAGGACCACCAATTATCTCTGAGTAATGAAAAATTCTACATGCTTATAATTTAAGGGGTTATGTTGGGACATCACATATTACTTGCTGGAATTCAAGTTGACATGGCAAAGATAAGTATCATTAAGGATATACCCATACCAAAAAAATATAAAGATGTTAGAAGTTTTTTAGAACATGTTGGTTATTATAGATGATTCATCAAATATTTTATTAAAATTTCCACCCCATTATTTAGATTGCTTGCTAAGGATGTTGAATTTACATCAACTAATTATTGTCAAACTGCCTTTTAGTAACTCAAGGACATTCTCATAACAAATCCTAGTTTGAGAGGACCTAACTAAATAAATCATTTTCACATCCACATAGATGTATCTAACACCAATTTAGGAGTTGTCCTTGGCCAAAAAGATGAATCTCTAAGTTATGCAATCTATTTTATCAGCAAGAATATTCAAGGGGCTAAACTTAATTACATTGTAAAAGAGAAAGAATTTATTGTTGTCATCTATGCCATCAACAAATTTTGACACTACATTATAGGTTACCAAGTATTCATCCACACTGATCATGCAATAATAACGTATTTAATGAACAAACTTATTGTAATAGGAAAGATAATTCATTAGTTACTTTTACTATATGATTTTGATATTACTATTATGGACAAACTAGATAAGGATACTATAGTATTAGATTTTATATCTCAATTTCAAAATGATGAACATAGTCTTATTATTGATTATTCTTTTCCCAATGAAAATTTATTTTTTGTAACAATTCAATCTCCTTAGTTTGTAGATATTACTATCTTATTATAGGATCACTACCATAACATTTTTCACCTAGGCATAAACAACACCTGATCTAAAATAGAATATATTATTTCTAGATTATAGGATATCTATTTATCACTAGACCATATTTAGTTATGATAATATGTATCCAAGAAGATGAAGCTTATGACATTCTAAGAGCTTGCCATGATGAACCTTGTGGGGGTCATTTTGCTTCCAAATAGACTACCATGAAAGTATTTATTATTATTTATTATTGGCCTAATTTGCATAAGGATGCCATAATGTACACTAATAGATGTTATCAATGCTAGCATATGGGAAATCCCACTCACTCTAATGAAATGTCATTATAGCCACAACTAGTTTTAAAAACCTTTGACAAATAGGGATTGGCTTTTGTAGGTCCCATTGATCCTAAATCCAATAATAAGGAATACATACTGGTGTACATTAATTATGTCACCAAATGGTTAGAGGTCAAATCCTTAACTCATGATTGAGATGAGAAGGTAGCTAAGTTCCTCTATGAATAAATCTTCACCTTTTATGGAGTACCAAGAGAAATAGTCATAAACTAAGGCCCATAGTTCACATTAGAACCCATAGCTGCCTTGGTAAAAGAATATAAAATTAGATAAAATAATTCTACCCATTACCATCCTCAATCAAATGGTTAGATGGAAATGACAAAAAAATAATTGAAAAATATCCTCACTACGACTATCAACTTGCATAGAAGGATTGGTCAACTTGTCTTCTAGAAGTAGTCTAGGCTTACAAAATCACCAAGAAAACCATAACTAGTCTCACTCCATATGAGCTAATTTATGGTAAAAATCCCATTTTACCTATTGATTTTGAACATAATACATTAAGGAAAACACTTGATTTTGGCTTATATCTTTCTCAAGCCCAACAAGATAAGATCTTGCAGATAAATACATTTGATGAAATAAGAAA
Source organism: Torreya grandis (assembly GCA_037957365.1). Lineage (NCBI taxonomy): Eukaryota > Viridiplantae > Streptophyta > Pinopsida > Cupressales > Taxaceae > Torreya > Torreya grandis. The sequence continues at coordinate 3,625,454 of JARHVA010000168.1, read as the reverse complement.
GGAAGCGCTTTAATATACTAAAATAGTGCAAAGCCAACATGTAGGATGTCATGATAGGAATATCAAGACTAAGCATTTTTAACTAGGAGACTGGGCACTCATTTTTGACTCTAAATACAAATATCATAAAGGAAAGTTATAATCTAGATGACTTGGGCCTTATGAGATTGAAAATGTTTTTGACAATGGAGCTATAAAGCTCATGATCATTGACTCTATTTGGTTCTGATTGCTTATTAATAGCCATAGGCTCAAGCTGTATAAGAAACTATTTTCCAATGAAACTCTCACTTTCCAACTTCTTGAAGAACAACATCCATCTCTTCTTCATAAATCAAATCAACCTATTTGTGTAGCTGAAGAGTATCTCTATCAACCCTTCTCTAATATTTTCCAAGAGTAATAAAGCTTCATGTAGCTAAGAACAAGTCATTCATAATGGCTTGGTATAGGTTGAATAAAATCCTATCTTTTTTATTCTTGTGATTCCAATTGAGTTTGGACTATAAAATCTAAAAAAAATAAAAAAAAATCAGCAATGAAAACTTTCGGGCATTGCTAGTGGATGTTGTCTCAAAAAACTAGGTGATTGGTTGATCGCCATTTGTTAAAAAAAAGAAAATGAAAAATTGAAATAAAGGTACTAAAAAAATTATTATTATTATTATTATTTATTTATTTATTTTCTTTTATATTCATTCCCTTGGAGTAGAAATACATTTTCCTTCTTTTTATAGGATGAAAAACTTGATACTATAAGATAAAACTTGTTATAGAATAAAACCTACTACTGTAGGATAAAACTTATTTCTATAGAATGAAACTTACAACTATAAGAAATATATTTTGATATATGATATATTCCTACATTCCATCCTATATCAAGTGTTTTCTCCTACTCAAATGCCAACATATGCCACAATTGTCACTTCAAATCATTATTTGCACATTTATGAAAGGTATTTATATAAGTAAAATGGTAATTATTCTACATTTATTTCCTATCATAAATTTTAATTATTTTTAAAGATTATGGGACTTGATGATATTAATATGATGCCATATCCTCTCCTTATCACACCAACTTACCATCTCCTTTGTTGATTGATGTGACCATTGACACAATTACTACTGTCACCCCTTACTCTTACCATGAGTGTTTTGTGCACATCAGCTTCGTCCCTCGAGGACAAGTGACAGTCTAAGTTTGGGGGATATTTTCCATTAATTCAAATGGATTATTTTGCCTCCCAAATCAAAATTCATAAATTATCATACCATAGCCCAAAACCCTTGTTGAAATCACCCAGACCTATAACTCACACAATATGGGAGGAGATTTGTTGAAACATAAACCAATGGATATCACCCCTTTAACTAATAGCCCAAAATTCTTTGCCCTATTTTGTAATATAGGATGGGTGTAGTATTTTTAGAAAATACAAGCCTTGTATGAAGGAAATATGGAAGAATTTTTTGGTGCATTACATAATAGCTTGGCAATAGTAAAGGAGATGAAAATAAAGATGACAAAAACTACCATTAGTAGAGTAATGGGACTACCAAGAATAAGAGAGGAATGACAAGACAAATTTGATGCTGAGGTTGAGAGATGAAATTTAATCAAAGGAAATGAACACCTAGAAACTTTAAATTAGGGCACTATAAGGTTGTCTCTATTGAGAATATGGGGTAAAGCTACTGAGTTTATCTCTATATATTTTATTTATGAAGGGACATATTCTATGCTTCATGACCTACACTTCAAGTTCATGAATAATATGTAGCACTAAATAGAGATAAACATTTGCAACTTATTACTCTACATGATCAAAAAAATGTCAGAGATATTTTAAAAAGCTAACTCTATAGCTCTTTCCCATCACTACTTGATCTAGTTGATTGTTCAAGACTATTTGTAAAGAAATAGACCCAACATCAGCTGGGAAGAATTTATCCAAGAAACAATAAATATAAAAAGTGATAGAGAATGAAATGAAATAAAAGAGGAATTAGATGTTGAAAAACAAAGATAAGAAGAAGCCCTTCATGTAGATCTACAAGAACCTTTAGCATAAAACCTTCTTGTATCCACACAAGAACCTACAAAAGGTCTTCTTACAACAACACAAGAACCTACAGTAAGGACTAAATAAAAGACTTCCATAGGTAGGGAATCTAGAAGGAAAAGGAAGAAACTCATTCTCTGGCCTGATTCAGATGAGTCTGAGGAGGAACCTCCACCTTCTTCCAAAAAGGCCAAGGTAACCCCTACTCCTCATAGATCTCATAGATTGAGAATAAAAATGAAAACTAAACCTTATTATATTATTGAAATATATAAAGAATCTAGAGAAGAACAAACTACTAGTAGTGATGAATCTCTATAAATTGAAATAGATAGAGAAGAAGGTTATCTAGTACTCAATCAAGAAGAAGAAGAATAATTTGAGCATAATTTTGAAGAGTTACATGAGGAACCCATGTAGGAAGAAGCTGAACCATAGGATCAACCTATTATATAAATAAAATTTTCCACTCTGGAGCAAGCCCTACAAGAAATTAAGAAACTAAGAAAGCAGCTAGAAGATCAATCTAGTGGAGGACTGGATGAACTTGCTACAATAGCTTGTTAACTACAGCCCTCTACCAAACACCATCCTATAATCAATATTCCACAACCTTCTATAGAGGTAAATCAATAAGAATAACCTAAAGCTACCCATGAATTTAGGTATCACTCCTCATTTGCAATATCTTCTAGATTTTTGAATTAGATGGATAGTCAGTCTAAAATTCTAAAGGAATTAAGAAAAGAAAATAATAAACTAAAAGAAGAAAATAAGTTAAAGGAAGAGATCATCACCAAATTGAAATATAAAATTTAAGATATGGCTAGTCTTACCCAAGAGCTCCTAGACTGCAGAGATCTTATCAGAGCATATTTAGTCTACCTTGAAAAGCACTAGCACAAGTTCATATTTATGAGAATTTATTGTGATATTCCCTATGAAGTTTTTCATATCCTCTCCTTATTTTCTATATGTAAAGTAAGTTCACAGGAATAACAAGCACAATTGTATGAGTTCTACCTTCACAATTATGTTATTCTATATGATAGAGAGTGAAACCCTAATCTATATGTTGGAGATGTCCAACTATAAGTGTTTCCATCATATTTATTGAATGAAAAGAGAAGAGGAAGAGAAATAATAGAATAAAGGAAAAAGGAGAATGAAATCAAGCTACTTATTATGAGTGAATCAATGGCACCTGATGTTGTATTAGCTAAATGGGATGATATCATGTAAAAAAAAGAAGTCAAAACTTGGTTTGGTAAGAAATGTGATGAAACCCAAGATTTTTACTTAGGATTAAGAAATTTTTTTGGTCTTATAGCCAGAGTCCTATATTGAATGATGGAATGAGATCACTCTTACACTTAAGAAGATGGAGTCTTATCACCCTTTTAATTTAAATGCAACATTTAAAATGATCGCAAAATATATTCTTCCTGAAAATGGCATGGGATCATAATTGTTGAACCTTAAATTCTAGCTTGGTATCCTATTTCAGATTGGCAAGATAAAACCCTGATGGGTGAATCTAGAGAAGTCAAAATTTGGGAACTATTTGAATAGAGGTGGGGATTTTATGCTCACTTTTTCAAGGGTGTTGTAAATCCCATGGATTTTAGAGTTTTTTGTGAAATGGGAATGAATAAGTATGTTGCTTGAGGTCAAGAAAGATCTTAATTTGGGGCATGTGATGAGCCCCATAAATTTCATGTTCTTGTGTCCATCTATTTTACTCATCCTGCTTGTTAACCATGCTTTTGAACACTTTTCCATATAGTTTCCTACTTTCATAAGCCATATAGCATTATGTTTCTATACTATTTTAAATAGTTGAAATTATTTATTGTAATTAAATATATGATGATTATCTATTGCTTTAGGATGTTTTTTATATAATATGTTTTAATGATGTTTTGGAGAGAGAGGTATATAGCACAGAATGTCTTGCAGCAAAGGAGTCTCATTACATAGAACATCCTATAGCCACTTTGTGACCAAAGTTGTGGATGAACAAATTTTGATTCTCTTCCAACCGAATCATAGAAAAAACTCTAACCTCCATGGAGCTCAATAAGGAAGAGATTGAATAATGAAATAACCTTATTTTTCCTACATCAATATTGCAAAAATTTCACGAATGATGATTGTATTGAAAGGAACCAATTTTGGTTATCCTAAATCAAATGTAAGTTATAATAGAATATGTATATTGTTTTGTATAAAAAAATCTCCTTTGTAGTATATAAATATGTATAAATAGAGTAGAGATGTAGTAGATATTGATTAGAGATTATCATAAGTACATTTTGGCAAGCAACAATTATTGTAACTTTCTATAGAAATTTATTGTTGCAGTTTTGATTAATATAAACAAGCATTTCTGAGTTTAATTAAGTGTTGTGAGAGGAAGGATTGAAGCTAAAAGAAAAAAAGAGTAAGGCCCCCCTTTGGAAGCCTTACAGAAATAATCCAACCCAATTTAGTAGCTAATCATGCTATTTAATTTCTTTATGTATTGTGTGATTTAATTATGAATTGTGTGATTTACATTATTGCTTAGATTTATTTAAAGAAGCTTCCAATGCATAAAAATTTATTTCATAGTACTTTTTTTATGTTTTATTTCAAGCATTTCATTTATTGTACTTCAACATCTTAGATACAATTAGCAAAATGTCAAATTAGAGATTGAGTGTGAACATACAGTGATGTCATCCTATTAAGTCTACATCCTTAGGTTGGCATATAAATGAGGTAGAAGGTATAGGACTATGGTGACTCTCCTTATCCAATTTGGTCAAGAGAAGTACATCTGATTGTGAATCAATTTCTATTCAAGGGTCCATCAAATCTTATCCAATTAGGGCACCCCAAAGTTATAGTGGCCATTATCCTAAATCTATCAGAGATTTTAGAGTCCAAGAAATCCTAACTGAAGGATAGGATGTCATGTGGCCCTGAAGTCAAAGTTACTAGGTTATAACTAATGAGATTTCCCTCGTGTCATAATGGTTAGTCTCCTAGTAGTGAAAAATATGTTAGAGCCTAAAAGAGTCTGACTGAATGGAAAAGTGTCATATGCCCCATTGCTAAAATTGTTAGTCTCTTAGACCTGATAGAGATGTTTGGGTCTAAGAGACCCTGACTTATAACACCATACCACATGGAATTTTAGTACAAGACTAGAAGGGAGATCATAATGAAAATTGATATGGTCAAGATGAGATATATTTAGAGTCAAAGGGATAATCAAAAGACACCACACATATTATAGCTAGTATTTTCTTTCTCCCAAGAACATAAAGATAAGGCATTAGGTTGTGCCTAGGTGTCAATCATTGTAACATGAACCAATGAACATAAGAAACATGTCACAAAAAAATAACTACTTAAGAAGGCTAGAAAATTATATGGATGTGTGCCTACCACATTTTAGGCATTAATTGAATGGGAAATTGGGCCATTATTAGAAACCTTAAATGTCATGTTGCAATCACCAAATTTAATAGGTGGTGTATGATAGAATTTATAAACCAATATACATGATATAGATCTGAAATTGATTAGTAAATAATATAAATTAATAATAAACAATTGACATAAAACATAAATATTTATTGTGGGAAAACCTTAAAGAGGTAAAAAACCCACCAATGTGATATTCATATATTTGAGAAACTTTTCACCCCAATACAAAGCCTTCCCTTCTTACTTCTTCACATAAGCCTTCACAAAACTCATAGGTTGAATATGATAAAATATTTTCATATTTGAATGTAATTTCACAATAGGGTAAAACCCTATTTATATTGAAATATCAAGGGAGGTGACCGTTGTAAAAATAATGAGTCCATCCATCCCAATAAAACCAATTAATTAAAATACTTGGTAAGTATTAAATAGCTAAAATAACACTATTTATTTTTCATGAGGTTTCCACCTCATGTTAATAAATAATATATTACTATTTATTTAACTAATTACCAATGTAAGCTAAGGGTTAATATTTACCACTTAGATATTAATTTCTCTAACACTCCCCGTTAATGCTAAGTAGGGATAAATGTCATAGTCACATAAAAAAAAAGAATTATACTTGTACATAATTAAAGGGTTAATAAATATTAATCATGCCAAAAACCACCTTTTGAAATACAAATAATATAATCCATGAAATAATTGAAAGTAAGTTTAGGCTAGCATGATCATGATACTACATCTCACAGTGTCTTATTAATAATCACTAAACATATTTGGAACCTTTTATAACATAAGGAACTTCATTACAACACATGATTTTAATGTATTGGGGTACAAAAGTAAAAATTCTACATGAAGTTTAATTAAATAACATAAATTTTACAATACATTATAATGAAAAGAAGTATTGTCATGGCTATTAGAAAGTGGAATTGTCATGGACAATCCCCCTCAATGTAAAGTCTGAGAGGCCAAGCATTGCACAAAACTAAAAAACTTTGGTAGCACAAAGTGGTTTTGTGAAGATATATACCACTTGTTCATCCATAGGATAGAATTACATATCGATATCACCATTGAAGACTTTATCTTGGATAAAATACACATGAAATTTAATATGTTTAGTTCTTTGGTGTTGTATTAGATTTTTTGCCAGAGCTATATAACTTTGATTATCACAATGAAGGATGGTACTATGAAAAACATCCAAATGAAGCTCTCCCAAAAACCTTCAAAGATAAATGTCTTATTTGGAAGCTTCCATAGCACTTATGTACTGTGATTCAATAGAAGAAATAGAGATAATAGGTTGTTTCTTACTATTTCAAGTGATAACACCTACATTGAACTTAAAAACATAGAAGTAGATCTGTGATCTATAGTATTACCAACATGGTCAACATCACAATAACCATATATTTTAGCATTATAAATAGAGTAATAAAATAAACCAAATTTAATTAATCATTTGGTATAACAAATAATCCATTTAGAAAATTTCCAATGATCCAAAAATGGATCCTGTATAAATCTATAAGCAATACTAATAACATATGAAATATTTGGCCTAATAGTATTTAGATAAATCAAACTTCCAATAATATGTTTATATAAATTAGGGTTAGATTTTTCACATACAGGTTTTGGATCAAGTTTAACACCAACTTCAATAGGAGTAGAAGTAGATTTACAATCAAGCATGTTAAATTTAACAAGAAGGTTATGAGCATATTAAGATTGTGATACAAAAATAGAATGTTTATCCTAAAATATAACCATTCCTAAAAAATGATGCAAAATTTCTAAATCAATCATTTCAAACATTTGACTTATTTTATATTTATATTTATAAATTAAACTAGATAGATCACTAGTAATTAACAAATCGTCAACATATAATACAATTAGAATCAAATGACTATTTTTAACTTTAACAAAGAGAAAATTATCAAATTATTAATTAGATAAACCCAATTCTTTGAAAAAATAAGTAATTTTAGAATACCATGATCAAAGAGCTTATTTTAAACCATACAAAGATTTATTTAACTTGCATACAAAATGTTCTCTATTAGGTCAGTGAAACCTTTAGGCTAAGTCATGCAGATTTCCTATTATAAATCACCATTTAGAAATGCATTCTTGAAATATATTTTGTGCATAACCGAAATATTTTGGGTAGTAAGAGAAATAAAGAGTCTAAAAATACTCATTTTTATTACAAGATCAAAGGTTTCAACATAGTAAATCTTGGGTTTTTGAGTAAACCCTCAAGAAAATAAACTACTTTAAACCTATAAATTTTACCATTTGAATTATATTTGATCTTATAAAGCCACCTATAATTGACAATATGCCTTTTAATTGGAGGAGGGAAAAGATCCCAAGTTTGATTTTTAATAAAGGCATTATATTTATCTTGCATTGCAATATTCCTTTTATCATCTTGAGTGTATTCCTCAAATTATTGAAGTTAACATTAATACATAGTCATTAATGCATGATAATAATGTTGAATTCTAATTAATTTATTAAATTTATCAACATTAGAAGATTGGATTAGGGATTATGTCCATTTAGATATTTTAAATTAAACATGAAACTTAGGGGGTTCCTCAGACTCTAATTTAACCAAATCTAGATCAAATTCCTCAAGGGAATATATTTCATCACAAGGATAAATAAGAGAGTCATGTTCATTAACAAAATAACAGTGAGGAGGTTCCATAGAGGGATCACAAAAGTATTTTTTGAGAATAAGAACATTCCTATTCTCAATGATCTAAAATTTAGAAGGATCATACACTCTTAAATATTTTTTCTTACCTCAATAAACTACAAAAAATGTAAGAATAAGAAGTGGGATCAAGCTTCTTTATTTTAACTTTAGGAATAAGTAGGACTGCCAAAGATATTGAGATAGGCCACACTAGGTTTATTTTTAGTCTACATTTTTAAAGGGGTAGAAAGATGAAATTTTTTGGGAGGGAATCTATTTATAATATGAATAATATTATTCATGGCTTTGACCCATAAAAATTTAGGAACATTTATAGATTGCAATATTGTCTAGCCATTTCTATGATGGTGTAATTTTTCCTTTCAACAATACCATTTTGTTGAGGGGAATAGGGAGTTGTTAATTCCATTTGAATACCATAACTGATGAAAAAGAATAAAACCTTTAATAAAATATTCACCACCATTATTAGTTCTTAATCCCTTAATAGAAAAATTAGACGTATTTTCAACACTAGCTTTAATTTTTTTGAATGTAGACAACACATCAGATTTATTTTTAATGAAATATGACCAAATCATTTTAGTGTAATCATTAAAAAAAGTAATAGTATACAAAAAACCTATAAGAGATAGAAATTTAAGAGGTCCCATAACATCATTATGAATCAATTATAAAGGATGTGAGGAATTCACATCATGATTCTTATGAAATGGGTTAGTTTGTTGTTTATTATGTAAACAACCCTCACATATTTCAAGATGAAAAGATATATAAATAAGTCCAACAATAAGATTCTGAGTAGACATATCATGTAAAATTATAAAATTAATGTCCTAATCTTAAAATCCATAATTGAGATTCATTCTTACCATGTAATGAAAGAAAACATGCAGAAGAAGGAGAGAAAATATATAAACCATTATTTTCAACCCCTTCAACAATCAGAGATCTAGATTGATTTTTAATAGACCAGCTATCTTATAGAAATATTACAATGAAATTATCATTAGTAAGTTTTTAATAATATAACAAGTTATTTTTAATCTTAGGTACACAAAAATCATTAATTATAACATTTGGAAACTGATAAACCAATATATAGGATCTATGAGTTTAATTCTAGATTAGGAGGTAAATGGGAGGATCAAGAAACCAACTCAAATTTGAATTTACACTAAGTGATTCATAAAACACCATAAATTTATGAGATGTATGTATATCCCTATAAGTGCCTCAAGATGAACTCATTAACCATTATTACTTCCAATTTCCCAAAACCCACTCCTTACTTTCTGCTCCAACTAGTTCCCTCTGTATCTTCCCCCTTTACTAAATTTTATTTGTAATTAGAATCCCTCATAACTATAATGGCCACCTGATATTAGAACCCTAAAGTAAATCCAAAGTACCAAGACACTACATTCCTAGATGGCTTAATGTATTTTAGGTACTAAAATTAAATATTCAATTCCATTGATTTGGTACCCAAGTCTTCTGGCAGTGATGATGAGGATGAGGTTGAATTTGAAGATGCCCATTAGGCCTATGATAAATGTGGGTTTCATATAGTTGTGGATAAAATTGAGGTCTTTCCCTATGTTGACTTATTCAATAAATTATTGTGCATAGTGAAGAGGGCATAAAATGGAATCCATGACATGGTTTGCTTAGTGAATAACTGAGATTAGATCATTGATATATCAAGAACCATCTTCAAGGATTACTACAACCTCCCTAAGTATATATTGTCTTATGATTCAACTACCATGACCACCTGGACTAGCACCCATTGAATTCATGACATCCTAAAATATTAAACCAAAAACCATGATGCAAGGTGGATTAGCAAGCTAGATGTGAATGCATATACCATCTAGATTTTTAAAGACAAAATCTACATTGGAATGATCTTGACTTATTATTTATGAAGAGTGATTGTCTACATGTCAACCTCTTATGAATTCTCATATTTCACATAATCCTCTAAGGTGATCAGGTCCATGAATTGGGAGGGATAATCAAATTCAACATGATCAAGGTGATAGGTGATGCTTGGGGAGGTAGTGATTTCTATATAATGATCTACCTAGTAGATGCAGTCTATAAAGCACTCACCTTCAATAAATATACCTTTTATGTATGGGTTCTCAGAGGCTCGATGGTCCATGTAGTCTTATACAAGAAATATAGCCACATTTATTGAAATAATATTAGGGAGATTTATGAGTCATTCTACCTGGTGGTTTATAATTCCATCAACGAGGTACCCATGCCTTGACTATTAAAATAAATCTGGGACTCCCTTACTTCCATTGGTAATTACTATTACTATTAGAAGGATAAAATCATTCAGGTGGTAGACATTCTTAAACATCCCCTTTGCTTACCCTACCAAGTCCTAGACCACCTAGTAGAGAAATAAATTATGTATCAGCTAGTGGAAGGCATATTTGGGCAATGTAGGTTATTAATAGAGACTTGTTCACCCATCCTAATCACTATTAGGCACCATGTGTACATGGCATTCCTTGATTTATAGAAAATGGAATATAAGAAGGATTATTTGACCTTGAGAAGAGTTAATCACTAGTATAGGGACCCACATGGCATAATTAGGGCTTACTTAGAGAAATTATCCACCCATTTCAACTTCAACTATGGCCACCAACTTGAGGATGATTAGATCTAATTAAATCTAGTCAATGATCAATAGGTGATCACTCAGATTGAGGACTACAAGAGGAAGAAAGGAAATAGGGTTCAACTTGGGCCATATGTTAGCTCCTCTATGGTGATTTAGTGTGTAGAAATTATCAAGGAAATTCCTCCTTGATCTGTAGAAGGACTATAAAATAAGTCCCGATAGTTTTTCCTCCTAGAGATCCTCTAACACCTCAGACATCAGATCCTCCACCATCTCCTCTAGTTAAAGTGGCTTAGACCCAATAAGTCCAAACTCATTAATCCCAACCCTAAGTGGCTCAAGTTCAAGTAATTTTACCTTAATCCATGTAGTCCCTAAGGTTTGATATCAATAATAGCCTGAAGACTAGTCTGTAGTGGGACTAGTTGCAATAACCAACACAAATCCCTTTCCTCACTCCCTCCACTCTCAAGAAACCTCTCATGACACCACTTAGTTTCCTAACTCCCTACCATCCACTTAGGTGATGCCTCCCATGTTCCCCATTTCATCCCCCCCAAAATTCACCCAAGTACCTTTGGTCTTAACTATACACAACACATTTACATCATCTTTCCCTTATACGTCCTTCATTACACACCCTAGGACCTCCATAGTTCCCTCACTAGTCATTCTATAGATCTAAGTGCACCTTACCTCTAACTAGTGTAGTTATAACTCCCATAATAAGTTCACCTATGTGCATAACTCAAGTAGCTTAGGCCATTTCAGTGACACCCTCCATGGTACAATACCTTCCTCATTCAAATCTTGTGACCTCTACCACCTCTACTCCTTTAACCATAAGATTTAAAGCTAACCCAAGTAAGAGGTCAAGAAATAAATAAAAGGTAGTGCATCCTTGACCTTGTATTCAAGTATGGATTACTCCAACTTATCCTCCTACATAGGTTCCCATTGCTCCTACTACACCACCCCTGATAGCTTCCCATGTCATTTCCTAGCCTCTATTTTCTCTCATCTTAGGTACTTAGGGATTCATATTTAACCAAAAATTATCCTCCATTATGCCAAATGCCCCTCTCTTTGGAGTAATATCCCCATAGGTGAAACTAACTTCGAGTCAGTGGTAAGCATACATGTTTCCATTGACCTCCCCATTCATCTTGCCTCCCTGCCCCCTATGCCTCCTCCTCTTCCCCTACTTTCTTAATTCATCCCTTCTACTTATTATATGCCCTTTCACCTTATCTTATACTTATCACCACCATCTCTATCACCCCACCAATACCTCCTCCTACCCTAGAAATGGCTATGGTGTTATAGGCATCTGAGATGATAATGTAGGGTGACACAAATGTGTAGTGGGATTTTGAAAGTACCATGGGAAATATGTGGAAGATACTCATAAATTCATGTAAGACGGGAACCCTGTGGTCTGATAGATTCAATAGGATATTTTCTCCCTCATCAAGGTGATAACTTCTATGGGAGAGGAAAAGGTGGCAAAAGACCCAATTTTAGTCCTTTGAGCCACCACTGACATGTTAGAGAAATTAATATAAGATATTTAGGTGTAGATATATGCCCTTAAAGTGTAAGTGAAAATTTCATTCCCTATGGGACTAATTAGACAAGTCAAAGACACCATCTTACAACTTAGTATTGGGAATAGTGATAGAGAATTTATCAAGTAGTAAGGTGCATATTTAGAGGACCCATGTTTATTTGGAAAGGAATAATGTAGTAGAGATAAAATATAAAAAGCTCATAGTTATAGTGAACAAGGGCATATTCCTAGTGTTGAAGATTATGCCCACTTCAAACCTAAGTTTGTATAAATATACATCAAGGGCATGAGGGCTATAATTAATGAATTTATGGGAGTGGCATAGACAATGGTGAATCCCATAAAATAAAGCAAGAAAAAGACATTGGATTACTTCAAGGAAGTAAATATCTTAGTGTTATTTGATCTAATGGATAGGGGAAAATTTAGATTCCACTCTATCACTTTAACTAAGTTATGTGGAAGAAGGTGGCTAAGGAAAACAAGGCTAGAGCCTAGGATGTACTCAAACTCTTGACCCAATCCTCTATGACCATTAGCCAAATATTGGAAGTGAAAGTGGCTATGCGGGCCCCACTCAAAGTCTATCAAAGTTCAATGGCCCAATTAGGGGTGGTATTTTGAGAGCCACCAATGAATTTGGCCAAATTAGGCTAAAATTTTGACTTAGTAGAAATTAAAATAGCCATCAAGGGAATAAAGTCTAGGAAATTAGGATTTATTTCATCTACAACTCATCCACATATCAGTTAGGTGGGCCCTTGGGATATTTTGAAGTGATTTATGGGGATTTTATTCTTTTTTGAAATTGAGATGATTTTAACAACTTGGAGTGGACATCATGGCCTAGGATGGGAATCTTGTGTTACTAGGAGGTGATCCCCACCCTCACCTATAAATGTATAATTATATTTTATTTTGAAGGTCAAAAAATCCTAGTCCCAAAACAATGTTGAAATTAAGTCAAGATTTAAACTACTTCTTCCTTCATCCTTTTGGATTGTGAATGTCTATCATGATTTATATTTTTGTAAAAAAAACCATTTTAATGAATGCAATATTTCACTTTATACAAAATTGATGGTTTGTTTGTTAAAATTTGTTAATCATTTCTAGTTCTTGAATGAAGTTTAATGATAAGAAAATTGAACTAATGGTTTGTTACTTGATGACTGCAATGGTTATAGTGTGATTTATTGTTCTAAACCATTTATGGACCCTTTTCATTTCCTTTACAATATTTTTAATCTATTTGTTAATCTACAAGTTATATTTGAAGAGTCAGTGTTTTATTTTCTATGATATTTTGAATATTAACATTTAGTGAGGGGTTTATAAATAAAGAACTATTTTCTATTTCCTTAGACATTTCCCATTGTGTAATATCAAGTAAGAACCTTTAGTGAAGCTTGACACAAAGTGGTATAACTATGTTAGGACCCTAAGCTTGATTCTTTAATCATTAACACCTTCTAGGCCTATAAACAGTCTAACCTACCCTAATTTACCCTCTTTTTCTATTTATTTCAAAACCTAAACACTTTACCCTATCTTATAAATATATGAAGGGTTGACACAAATAGTAAGCTAAAAATAAAATATCTTAGTTAGCAACTCACTTAAGGTGTAATTTAACATATATTTAACCCCCATTAATAATAGTTATGGATTTTTAAGTAACAAAGGTTAACCTACTCACTCCTTGGATTGAACTAGCATCAATCCTAAAATTATTGATGGGATATTTTATCCCATGAAGTGTCCCCTAATTTCCTCTTTGAAATAATCAATCCCATGATTGCCTTTAGAGGAATAAAGGATCTTAGGCACGAAAAAAATTGGTGATATAAGGATGGTTTTCTTTTGGAGTAATTTAATGAGACTAACCTTGACTCACATTTACCGAGTTATTAATCCCTCCATTCTACCAACTATTACATGCTTAATATATACACAATAGATGGGGCTAGAAGGAGGGCCCTTTTTCATAACCATTTGATAGTCTATTTGGTTTATGATTTTAATTATTTCTAGTGGAAATGTTTTAATTGTTGTTTGTCTATGAAACTCCCTAAATCCTACTACACCAATCACTAGAGTGATGTCCCATCATGATAGACTAATTATCTCACCTTTATAGTTCCATAAGAGGCATATACTTAGTATACCTACACCCAGACCTATAGTTATTCTCAATAACTCATCTTCTTAGTCTCCCCCAAACAGACCACCCAAAATGGCTCTCCCCATATCTTGGTTAGCTAAGTCAACCATTAACATCCCTAAATTTGTCAATGACCTACCTATAAACTTGGAAATGTATCTTCCTCAATTTACTCCTAGTGTAGGGAAAACTACATAAGAGCATATGACCTTTTACAATATGGACTTAAAGATTTTAAATGTGGAACATAAGGATGTGGTGTGTAGGATATTCCCCTTTAGGTTGATGTGTTCAACCTATAATTGGTTATTTAACCTCCCCAAGAACTCAATCAATAGCTTGGACCATTTTATTACTTACTTCCTAGCCCAATTTGGGAAAGTTATTGACCTTAGTTTCTTATACCAATAATTTTCCTACATCTAATAAGAACCTAATGATCCCATCATAAATTTTAACACTAGGTTTCAGAAGATGTATGCCAAGGTCACTATGTTGTACCAACCTAGTTCCTACTTGGCACTAAAATGTACAATAATGCCTTAGACCCATGGATGACTATGTTTCTATGATGAGACTCAATAATAGTACGCCTATCCCTGGATTATGTCAAATCCATAAAATTTGATAAGAAGTTAAAACCCTAAGGGCCAAATAATGGCTCCCATTTCTAATGTATTTACACATATGCCTACCATGAACTTATTTCCCAATGCCAAATAAAATATTCCTATGATTCAGTTGCTACCCATAACAAACTAGCTCCCTCTGAGTCATGTTGTGCCAAACCAACAACTATAATTTCTCAACCTAGTACACCACAAAATGGTCCCTTAGTTACAACACCGAGTGATGGTGGAAGTTTTTAAAAACACCCCAAATACACCTCAAGAGTATACTAAAAATGATTTGGATACCATCTAATTAATGGCCTAAAACCTAAGTAATGACTTCCTGGGTTTACAAAGGCAAATGGGAAACTCCAATGCTAAAAGATAAAATAAGAACTTTTCCTACCAAAGATAAAACATAAATTAAAATCATCCCCATAATCAGTAAAATCACTTCCATAATAAGTTTCCTAGAGGTAGCATTTATGAGATAGCTCTACCTAATTAGTGTTGAGTGCACAACATAGTCATACATAGGGAACTAGATTGTATAGAATTATGTAGTACCTTTGAGATCTTATAGAGAGAAATGAAGGAGTATGAGGTGGTTCCAAATCATCCAAAATCATAAAACTTAGGTAGGATCCCTAGCATGTCCATGGTGATATAAACTATGGATTTTCCTAACTAGGAAGAAAATAGCCTAGAAAAGAGTACTGGTGAGGTCCATGCATTCCAACAGTTCAAAAGGAGAAATTATACCCTAAGTAACTGACAACCACAACAACCTTTTTTAGGCACCCCATTTTGGACACAATTATTTTTCAACTAAAATTCAAATTGATTTTTACCAAACAGTGTAAAGTAAGCCTAGGAAATACTAAATGTCTTAATTTCATTTTCACATCAAACATTAGTACCCAAACTTATGTTGAGGCATCCCTATTTATGGTATTATCTTGTATGCAATAGTAACCTCTCACAGTTTCATCTCCAGTCAAGTTATGACCTATAAAATTGATATATTAGCCTTTGGACCCATTACATGGGGCACTTAAAAAATTCTTAAAATGTAAAAATGCTAAGCAAAATGAATTAACTAAGAAAATAAAGTTAAATGCTTAAGTGAAATTTCCATGTGCAATTAGTGAATATTAATTTTTTAGAAATAAGTTCCAATAAAATTGAGGTCATGATGATTTCATCATCCTAAAAGTTAAGGAATTGAAAATATCTCCATTAAAGTCTTAAATTCAAAAGTGGAGAGCCATACTTAATAAATGGGATCTCTATCCCAAATTTTAATTGCTCCTCCCCTCCTTAACTCAATTAAGGTTAAAGTAAATCTAAACATAGTTAAACTTAACATAACTACACTTGGGTTAAATTCAAATGGAAAATTTATAAATAGAATTGAAAAGATCCTTCTAAATGGATATTTTTTGTGTAATGCTATAATGTTCAATTTTTGAGAGATAAAGGTTTATACATGATGGATTTCTGCATCTTGCCAGAGTTAAGCCAAACATTGCCAAGGTGACAAGGAGAAATGATGCAAGGAACATCATTGTCAAAGACTCTTTGAGCATCTTCCAAGGCCAACATGTTAATATTTCTCACAAGGAAGGTGAATAATTCTTACATTTATTACTTGCATTATTCTCTTGTTCCTTGAGTGTCTAGGTTAGATGTGTTAGATTTTTTTATGTATTTTTATTGAGGTTTATCAGATGAACACTTGACTAACTCCCCTCTTAGATTCTTATCTCACATAATGGAATGTCTAATGGGACCACACACCCAATATATATAATTATAGTATCTTTGGATCTCAATGTAACTAAGAATAATTCATTTTAGACCTTGATTTCTTACTGTTTATCTATTTTTTTCGTGTTTGGCCTTTAACTATAGAAATATGAATTTGTTCCTGTAAAACTATGAATTTGGTAGGTAAAATTATAAAATCATCTTGAAAAATTAAAAAATTGTATTTATTTAAACTCATCTCTATGAAACTATGAATTTGGGGATAAAAGTTGTGAAATTGTCAAGGTAAACTGTGAATTCATCTTACAGTAACCATGACTTTTTCCTCTCTTTTTAGTTAATTGTGCAATTACCTTACAATAGAAAAATTATCTTTTGAGTTTTTAAATTATTATTTATAATTAAAAAATTATTCTTTAAATTAGATAAATCATCTTTTTAGGTTACAAAATTTTCTATTTGGATAATGAAATCATTAGTCTAACTACAAAATCACTAACAAATAGCAAAATAATTAGTTAATTGTGCAATTAGCTTATAATAGAAAAATTATCTTTTGAGTTTTTAAATTATTATTTATAATTAAAAAATTATTCTTTGAATTAGATAAATCATCTTTTTAGGTTACAAAATTGTCTATTTGGATTGTGAAATCATTAGTCTAACTACAAAATCATTATCAAATAGCAAAATTACAACTCTGTATTTTTGTGTATTTTCTGTAAGTTTTTCCCACAGTTGCAAAATTGGTGAGTTGAATTGTGAAATCATTGAGATGAGTTGAAAAATCATTATATAAAAATGAAATAAATATATGTAATCCTGTGTTACATTCTAATTTTTGAGTTTTTATGCCTGAATGATTTCATAGTTCACAATCACTATGGAACTGTGAAATTGTTTTAGAGAGTTAAATTTGTGTCTTAATAAGCTAGTTTATAGGATTTCACCTTAGATTAAGCATAAATTAATACAATAACCTTTTTTTCATATAATTTATCCAATAAAAAGGAATGTTAAGTTTTTTTTAATCATTTTTTCTTTCTTTTACAAATTCAAAATTCACAACAAAGGTTAAAATTCATCCACATTTGGTTCAGGTGCTTAAAAATCATTTAACAATTTGTCTTTTAGCGTTTCCAAGATTTTTACAAGTGAAAAAAGGACAAGGGGCCAAAATTTTAATCACATTCAAATTTGGTACTATTAAAAATAATCTACATTTTAGTTAGAGATCTTAAGGAATTTTTTAATTTTTATTTGTTCTTTAATTAGTTTCAAATTACCTAGATTAATTTCTTTATTTTTGGTAAATAGAAACTATAGCATGTATGCTCTCCCCCATATCATTTAGGGAATTTAGGTGACAAAAAATTCTTGGTTTATTTCCTTGTTATTTAATTTTGTTATAATTAATGTCACATATTCTCTCCCCAAGCTCTGAGTGACTTGGGTGACTCATAAATGACCTCTAAAGTCTACACTTTTCATTTATTTATTTTCTTCCATTTGGATTATGGTAAGGATTTCATCACCTCCTCAAAAGTTTCTTAGTGGTGTGTTGACCAAGGGTTTCATCTCCCAACATTGTACCAATCCCACTCAATGGCAAGGTATCTAAATGAGGGCACTTGATATTGGGATTGCCAGGGGCTGAGTGGTTAGCCTCTCTGATCCTAATGAAAACCTAATTTAGGTTTTGTTAAACATCATACTCTACTAAGTAGTACATGTATGGAGTCACTATGTAAATGAATAAACCATTGAATAGTAAGTTAGTAGGTATGAACCTAATTGATGTGATTGTGCCCTTGTGTTAGCCACACTTGGGACCATCTAGTGTGATTAAAACTTATAGATTTTTAGTCAAACCCACTTGCCATAGAATGTATTGTCAAATGTCGAGTGTTCTTTATTCTAAGTTCATGCCATGTACCAATGCTTGAGAGATATATGGGGCATAAAAACTCTACCTAAACATGTTCTTTAATTTTTGGATTAACACTTAAGTCTTCACAAGCATTGTTATATCAATGAAAACTTTAGTAGAAGCTATAGACATCTGTGTATGTTTTATGTATAGGATGAGACTTTAGTGTTATTTATATTTTATTTTATTTACATGTGTGTTTTTATAATCAATTTTTTTATTTATAAAAAGTCAAAATGAGTCATAAACCATCACATTTTTTACACCACTTTAGCCTCAGAGGTGTTATTTTTCCCATTTTGTGTCACACTTTTGCCTTAGACTTTTTATCCCAAAAATGTGTTTGTTACTTATTTAAATGGGGCATTGTTATACTACCCATTTTTTCCCAAACATTTACCTTATATTTTTTTGATCCAAATCCATTGTCATACCATTTGATTTAAATGGCATTATTACACTGATCATGTTATTCGCAAATACCATTTGGGTCTAAGATGTTCTCCATTTGAAAAATCTAAGTCTTGTGAACTAAGTTCATAATTTGTATTATCAAGTTCAAATTCAAAATTGATTGGTCTACACTTTGGTCTTGCTTAATTTTGGCTCGGGTGTTTACCTTACCTTTAGATTATGTAACTTGGACTGATTCCTTACTTGATTTAAAGACCCTTTTACCTAGATCTAGGAAGTTGTTTATTTTCATGTGCCTCAAGTTGATGTTTTGCCTTAAACTAAGGTTGAAACTCACTATTTAAGTATAAATTTAAACATAGTTAATTTATATTAGAGCCTTGCTTATCACTTGGGCTTGAATGTTTTAATCATCAAACTTATTTTGATTACCTAAGATTGACTTTCCAAATTAGTTTTAGGCATGTGCCTAGAGTGAATGCTTTATACTAAGGTCAATTTCAATTTTGTTTTAAAAATCCACGTGCCACAATTAAGTCAATTTCGATTAATTTCAAGTTTTTACCTCAACCTAGTTTGTTTTAAATTCTAGCTTTGTGCCTTTTTTACCAAAGACCTAAAATTTACTTAAAGTTTTTAGACATAATTTGTTCCTTTTTAAGTCTGTATTTTTACCTTTTTAATAAAGACCTAACATTGCCTTACAATTTTTAGACCTAGTTTATGCCTTTTTAAGTCTAGATTTGTACCTTTTTACCAAAGACTAAACACTTTTCATTTTTTGACCTAGATCGGATTTGTTCAAAACACTTTTCCAAGACAATGATTCAAATTTTCCTTTCATTTGACCATTTGTGTGAGATACCTTAGAACATTAGAGATATTTGAGACCAAACTTTCCATTGATAATTTTTAAGAAGAGATTAATTCTAGGCCAAGTTTTCCATCTAGACCGGGTTTTAAGACATTTGAAAAAATCAACCAATATGTGAGACTTCATTTCAAGTGTTTTTTGAATTTTATACATTTTATTTTCATGAGACCTAGTCATAGATAAGAACATGCCTTGATCAAGTTTATTTTCAACTGCCTAGTCCATGTTTATTTAAAAGACCAATTTCACTTTGCCTAGACCAATGCCAAGTTCCATGGATCACATTCAAAACCATTTTTATAGACCAAGAATGCCCTATTTGGTCTAATTGTCAAACCCAAACATGCTAATTATCATATGTTGCAATCACCCTTCTTAGGGCCAATTAAAGTACCAAGTTTTCTCTTTCAATGATAATGGTATTCACTTCCCTACTTATGTCAGTAATCTTCCTTTGGCCTACATTAGCAACCAAGATCTGTAACACCCAAAGATTACCATTCCAAGCCCTAATACTTCAACTTACATTAGAAACCAAGATTCAAAATGCCCACTTATTACCATTTTATGCCCTCCTTTGGGCTACATTAGTAGCCAAGCTTCACAAAACCTATTCATTACCATTCTATGACCTTTTCCTTTAGCCTGCATTTGCAATCAAACTCCATAATGCCCAAGGATTATCATTTTAGGCCCTTCCAAATATGGTATCTCAATATATTAACAATGTTGTGCAATTATGACTAGATGGATCATAGTTACCATCCTAGACCCATAACTAGTCTTTATTGAGCCTATTTTAGATGATAATATTTACAAAGAGATCATTATTTAACCATAGGTCATTCTTCATCCATTTCTAACCTTACCTCACTTTAGAAAATACAATTAGGTTGTCAATCCATAAAAGAGTTAGTCATTACCTCTCCAAGATCCATCTTTTAAAGATTAAAATGTTTTAAAAACTAATATTTTGTAACTAGTTATAAGCCAAGGCCAAGAGAACCAACCAATACCTAATGTTTTTGTTGAAACACATATTTTGTCATTAGTTAATCTATGTTGAATCACCCTTTGACCATTTCACTTTGGTTAATGAGTCTTATTTTGACAAGATAGTCTTTATTGAGTCACCCCCTAATGATTATAAATACCTTTGAAAAAATCATTATTTTGACCACTACTTTATTTTTAAGGAGCCTCACTTTGACAAGCCATTCTCTATGGAGTTATCTATTGACCATTTCCCTTTTGTTGAGAAGTCTCACTTTAACAAATCAGTCTTTATGGAGTCCTTCTTAGTTAAGCCTATTTCTAAGGAGCCCATTATTCAACCATAGGCCATTACTCATCCAATATCAAAAATTCAATATAAAATATTTCTTACAACACTAGAATACGTATCAACATTAAAGTTAGGATCTATTTTTGAACTGATATTAGATTTAAAATCAAAATAAGAATCAATGTCAGTCTCAAAATCAGATTTAGAGTCCCTTGATTCACACTCAACTTCAAAATTATAATACATTCATGGATGTTACGACATTAGTTACACATGCCTTGCATATCAATTTGAGTACATTTGTGTTCCTTCCACAGTTTTTCAGGATGATTACTTCATCATCAACATAATTTATCCTAGTATCTTTTATGAGGATTATGTTGCCTCTTACCATTCCATTACCATTCCACTTTCCATCAATGTCACCAACCAACCTGGCCATTATATTTATATTCCACCTCTCACAGGTGTTGATTGAGACTAATAGAATCACACAATGTTGAAATACATCCATGGTGACATATAATTTGCAAAATATCAAGGGGACCAAGACCAAATTCATATAGAAGAAGAAAAATCTCCTCGTGAAACCTTTTTGAAGGTGTTAAGGGGAAATAAAAGTCCAAACTCAAAATAGTCTAGTGAAACTTTATTTGAGGCACTAGAAGACAATTAAAGTCAAAAGATAACATTATATTTTTCTCTCCAATCTAATTCTTCTCAAGAAATTCCCATGATATTGGACATTCCTTACAAAAATTAAGGTGGTCACAACTATAGACTTTCATTATCCATTTTAGGACTGATCTTGTACCAACCCAAGGCATGACTATGGGTATTGGACTTCATAAATGGAGTCTACATGAATAGTCTCCAAGAGATGTACTATCACCATTAAAATTTCAATCCAATATCTTACACACAGGTAAAATATTATTATGAGAATTTGAGTATTAGTATTATTTTTTATAAACAAAATGGGAAAGGGTATTTCAATTCCACAAAATAAACACAAAAGAGAGGGAAGGGTAAGGTAGAAAAGGGAAGTCTCCAGGTCTAGAATGAATTCAATGTGTTGGGCATTAAACCAAGTTACTTGTTATGTAGTTATACCACTATATAATAATTTGTAATAGAGTTATACCTCCAAGAACATATAGTGGAAAGATTCTGAGGGAACCAAGAATATGCCTTAAATATGAGCTCTCACTAATGATGTGTACTAGGGGTTTATTATCAAAAACACATAAACACAATATGAGAATTTATAGATTCACACAAAAATAATCAACACTACCAAATGAGAAATTAAATAACTCATATAATGATTATAATAACTAAGAACATCATAACCATTGCATACATAAATCAATAAAGTGTAAATCCAATTAACATAGAATTGATGATCATTCAAACATGAAGATGAAATAAAATTAGAACATAAAAAAGACCCTCTTTCAAAAAAATAGAGATTATATTCATTAAAAGAGAAAATGTTGTTACAATAGTTGATTTGGGCTTATTTTTATAGTTTAGACTGATGAAGGAAAATCAGGTGAAATCTTGGTTATAATTGGACAACACTTTTGAGAAATTTTTTTATCAACCCTATAATATATTATGACTCTTAAATAGATCAAGATTGGGGCTCACCTTTAAAAAGCATGAGGATACCATCCTGGGCCATGATGGCCACTCATTAAAATAATAACCATATTTTAAAATTTAAGTAAAATAATCCCTATAAACCCATAATAGATCTATGAGGGACCACTAGTGTATGTGAGGAGGAAACTAAGAGGGATTGACTCCTAACTACTTTGACCGATCACTCCTTACTTCCAATGCAACTACCATAAGGTTAAAATCCTTATCTAGCTTGCTAGGTTCATTGGGGGCTCCTTGAAGATTACCTTAGCTTGAGATACTAGTATTCAAGAGATTTGGAAGGGTGCTTCCATTGATTCTTAGACTCTAGAGACCTAGTTGATGCTCATTATGGACTAAGTTGATAGATCTATCACTACTTAGGACCCTTCCTATTTACCTTGGGCACTTTATTCCTTATAACCTAGTCAAATTAACCTATGTAGACTCTAAATTCCCCTTGGTTGAGCAAGGTGACATCTAGGTGGAATAACATATAGATATTGACCTCTTTAAAGTAGGGCAATATCTTATTATTTACTTCTTCTAAGGGTCCTAATTTAGTGTGAGATAAGGCTAACCAATCCTATATTGTAGCTCTCATTTTCTTGACATATGTTTAGTATAACCCCAAGTTTGAGGTTGGTATAAGTTTAAGCTCAAGGAACATTCCCTTCTTGACCACCACTTATAATTTCTATAATTTCCCATCAATCTCTATAATCCTCTCCATATAGGCTTGAGTTTGTTGGATAAACACATCAGTCTCATCTAAAGTCTCTAATACTTTCTCAATGGTTGAGAAAAGTAGTATGAGGGTATCCTTGACCTACCCAATTATCCTAACTAGAAAGGTGATCCACACTTGGGATTTTAAAGTGTACACTTGGATCTACATGTCCTCGAGTATCTTATCAAACATAACATGAGTAGCTTGGAGGATGAAAAGTGGGTCCTTGGCCATCCTTTCCTCCTCAAGAGATGCCTTCACCTTGGCAAGGTAGAAAAAATCTTGATAGGACTTCATATCACTAGGTTCACCTCCTAGACAAGCCTCTACATGAGCATTATTTTCATGCCTAGGTCACCCTAGACATCTATCTATAATACTTGTGACCCTAGGACCATCCCTAAAGTTGTAAGGGTGTAATAGGTGTGGCTAAAATGGTGGTGAAAAGTGGAAGGGAGATGGAGGAAATGGGAGAAGTGAAAGAGGAAAGGAGTGGAGGTATAGGAGACATGGGAGTGAAAGGTTAAAGGACAAAAAAGGAAGCCCAAGGTAACATTAATGCTTGTCATTATTCTTAAGTCAAATTCACTTGAGGTAGAATTTCCCTTAGGAATGGGTTGTGGAACAACAAGGAAGATATGGGATGGTTGAAGGTGAGTCCCATAGATCCTTAGGTAATAGAGAGTAGGTAAAGAAACTAAATTTTGAGATGATATTATTAGAGTTAGATAATCTACTAAGGTTTTAGGGGAGGTGGAGTTGGATTAAAAGGCCTTAAAGATAGAGCTAGAGTGTGGGTTTCCTTCTGATTTAATAATTTTAGGAATATTGGGGTATTATTCCTAATTTAGTTAAAGGGTCTGAGTAGTAAAATCAATAAGTAAATAGATAATAATTTGTGTAAATTAATTTCAACTTGAATTTTTAAAATATTATTAATAAGGAGAAGAAAACAAAACTTAGTTGGAAACTAATTAATTTGACTCAGATAGAGGTTAGAATTCACTGTGCAACACTGAGACACTATCACAAACTGAGATATAAAATTCATTTTTTACTAGATTGGATCACTAAAATTGGACATTAGTGGCACTAATTATATATTTCACTCTATTATTATTGTCCTAAAGATCTGATCTTTTTGCATTTTGTTTGGTATGTCTATGTGACCCTGTCTGTGAAGTTTTGTTAGTTGTAAGTTTCTATAGCTCCTTGTAAAGTAGATTATTTATTTAAACCCTATCTTACATTTTTATTTAATGAATTTTAAGAAAGATGAGGGGTTAGTGTTTGTAATATTCATTGTACATGCTTCACACCCCATGTGTGGGCATGCTACCTACATACCAATACTCCAAAGAGGGATCAAGCCATATGTAGTTCTCCCACTTGATGTGCTTTGTGCAATTATGTATATGAAGATGCATAATGATAAAATATATGCGTTTGATGTGTCTAGGGATTCATGTAAGGACTTGAATGATATTTTATGTGTGTTGGTTATATGTATGCAGAGAATAGGAAAGATTGCTTGAGTAGTTTTGCTTATATTCTTGATTGCTTAGTGATATTTACTAACCCTTTCCAAATGATATTTGAATGGCCTTTTATAGGTATCTATTGGTCATGGTTTAAATATACTCATGATATGATGATAAGGATAAATATGGGGAACCAGAATAATTTGATCATTGGGGCCAGAAATGGACTTAGACAATAGCACCAAAAGTGGATAGTAGTGGCACTGACACTATAGTCTAAGTGTGGTGCTACTGTCCTGAGTAGATGGGACATAGGGGGATTTATTTGTCATAGAAAGAGGGGTTTGGATGAGTTGGGACCAAGTATAGAAGGCTAATAATGACTGGGAATTAGTGAAATTAAGCCTAAAAAGGTCATGAAAGTAAGCACAAGGAGCCTAAGTGTTTGGTGTCATCAGCCACACTCAAGTCAACAATTTCCACATTTTATATGATTACATCCCCCCCCTTTATTATAGTGATACATCAAAACAAAATAATAGGATAAAGTAAAAATATAAAGTGTACCTAAACTTACCTATAAGGGTGAAACTCATGAAGTTGTGTGATGTTGGGTGTGCATAGAGAGAGCATGTTGTGAAATGTAAATATGTAAGAGAAAACAAAGAGTAGATCAGTTCTTACGAGATATGTTATATCTAAAATAATAATGTATAAAGATGGGTAAAAGATGGAGGAAGAGAAATGAATGAATATACCTCACTAGGTATATGAACCAATACAAAACCTATTGTGATGTTGAGTGATGTTAGATTATGCTAAGTAATGCTAAATGTGTGTTGATCCAAGAATAATATCATGAATAGAGCTAAGTGCTCAATTTCATAGAAGTGGCTTAAGAATGCAAAGGCTATCCCTTTGGCTCCATCGTCACCCACTAAGTGAAGCTATGTGGTCATGTATGTGTTGATATATTTTTGGACTATGTGTCCAATCCCTCTAAATGGGTGGCTCAAGAATACAAAGGCTAGCTAGTCCTTTGGCTCCATCATCACCCCGTAAAGTGAATCTATGAATTGATATTGATATAACATGTGTGGCGTATGACATATATCTTGAATCCCATGAATGTACTATGATATGATAGTGTTGGTGTGGATAGCCAAATGTATGCTAGAAATTAGGCCACTCTTGGCCACTCTAAAAGATGGAGATTAGGCTTGTATGAAATCCACTTCAAACTAGTGCACTAGGCTTGTATGAAAGCCACTTAGGAACTTAGAAACTCAAAAACTTAGGAAGTTAGGCTTGTATGAAATCCATTCCAAAATGATACCAACCATCTATAGATAGAATAAGGTATACAACTATTGATAATGTTTGGGTAATACTAAACTCAAAAATAAAAGAAAACAAATATGCCACACACATTACCCCTAATCATTGGTGTCTAAAACATGGATTTTGATCTAGAAGTTATACCAACTACCCTATCTAAAAATGGAAGTGAGAGTCATCATGCCATGTATGATGCCCCCTTATAGCTAGATTCTTTGTGAAAAATTGTATTGAAACTACTGATTCTGATATGAACTTTAGCTGATAAAACTATAACTGAACTTACCTTTCTATCAGTTTTTGGAAAATATTTTTTTTTCTATTTGGATAGGAGTGATAAAAGTGGACACTAGTGGCACCAATGTTGTTGTACAAGTTGGGCACTATTATCCAAGGGCAAATATGATGAATATTATGGGTGTGTTGAATGTTATTGTTTTGACTATTAGGAGCTCTGATCTTTGAGATAAAACCCCTATTTGTTTCCCCCTCTTCTGAGGGTAGGAATAATGATCTTATAATGACTACCCTTAAAAGAAAGAGCCTTACAAGTGTGTTATGATACAGAGATACATGATATAGTAATGATAATTAACAAGATATATCAAGATATAGCATGATTTATATTAAGATATTGTTAGATCAACTTGGGTATGCCTAGATGGATATAACAATGTAAGAACATTTACAATGTACTGAAATAGAAATAAAAGTTTGTTTAGTTGTTAGTTGTTAGTTGGAGGGGTAGATCATGATGTCCATCATGGTATCCAAGAGAGAAAGATAAATTTATGATGTGAAAAATGGCATTAAAAACAATGAGAAGTAAACATGTAACAAGCACACATGGCAAGAATCAAGAAGCATACAAGGATGACCAAGGTGCCAAGCAAACAAGGGACATGGGCACATGTCACTCAAACTAGAAAGCAAGCATACATGGCATGTTCAAATGCCACATACATATACAAATGAAACAAGTAAAATTGGCATGGAAGCCACAATCATATATAAGAGTATAGGAAAAGGACATTAGCAAATGTCCTAAAGCACACACATGAATAGAAGCATAGTACATTGGAAAATGTCCTAAGGCACATATATGAGGCAAGTAGGAACTGATAAATACAAAAAATCTAGCTACATTAAGAAAGAAAAGAAAGCATGTAAGGAACTAGAAGTACAATCACATCTAACTAATCAAAGCAAGAGGCAAAGTATGTAAGACATGTGAGTACAAGGCTAGGTATATGCTAAGAAATACACAAGTGTTATATACTAGTGAGTGTTGATAGAGTAATTTGTGTAAGCAAGTGATTAATTTACATCAACATGATAACTAGAATGTGTGGTGTAGGAATGACATAACTTAGATAGTGTAGTCATGTAAAAGATGCCCCCACTGGGTATGTATATCGATGTGTGTCTTGATGTATAAGTAGGATTCCCCCTCAATGCATAGAGTGAAGCAATCAAAGAGTTGGATGTCACTGCACACACTCAAAATAAGATCAAGTGAAGCATGGTAATGTAGATGAATCAACAAACAATAAGCATAGAACAACAAATGTAAGTCTAACATGATAGTATAAATATAAAGCATGGATGATGCATACAATAGAAATGTTTTTGAATTATTTACATGTTTTTGTATTTTACAATCAAGCAATAAAAACTATGTATAGTTTTTTGAAAAGGAACTATGTACAATCAATCATAAGAGATGATGTGTAAAAAAAATATGTGACATGACATATTATACATGAAATCTACATAAATGCATAATATTCATTAGATTTTTGAGTTTCTTTCCTTTGAGTGAAGCTAGATGATACACTTTAGGGATAACATTTTTGGTAATAATATATTGACCTAGCCAATTTGGTTTGAATTTTCCTTTTGGTTTCTTCTTTGGCATTGACATTATGAAGATTTTATTTAAGAACTAGATCATTAACTTTGAATTCTCTAGTGTGAAATCATTTATTGTAAGATCATTGTATATGTTGCTAGTAGATTATGAGATGTTTTGCTTCTTGAATACATGTATGGTATAGTTTATCAAGATGGTGTAAATGATTTTCATGATACTATTCATTAGTTGGAATACCTTTAAGGGAGACAAAAAGAGATGGGATTTCTATTTCCAATGGTAAAACTACTTTTATACCATAAACAAGTGAATAAGGGGTGGATCCCATGGGTGTATGAATACTTATATGATAAGACCATAAAGAAAAAAATATTTGGTTGTGCTAATCATCACCAAATTTGGTCACTTTTTTTCTCAAAATATTGTTGATGGTTTTATTCATGGCTTCTACTTGACCATTTCCTTGTGGGTAGTATAGAGTGGAGAATGCATGTTTAATATTGTATTTTGTGCAAAATTTCTTGATAGTTTTATTCTTAAATGAGGCTCCATTATCGGATATGATAGATACAAGTAGGATAAAGCATGAAATGATGTGGTTCATGAGGAAACTACAAATGTCTTCCCCTATAGTAGTTTAAAGTGGAATGGCTTCTACCCACTTGGTAAAATATTTTGTAGTGGTGATGATGAAATTATGAACACTAGTGGATATAGGGTTAATCTTTCCAACAAGATCAAATCCACATAACATAAATAGCCATAGAGAGATTATGGGTTGTAATTATTGTGAAGGTGCATGATATAGGGTACTATGCCATTGACATTTATCACATAACTTTACATATTGTAAACATTCTTCTTCCATGGTGGGCCAGCAGTAGCCTTATCAAAGTAATTTATGGGACATGGCCTATCCACTAAAGTGACCACCACACTCACTATCATGTATCTATGTAAGAGCAATTTTGGCTTCAGGTAAGGTTAGGCATCTAAGTAAGTGTCCATCGAATGATCATTTGAAAAGGTTCCTACCAATGATTACATAATGGAGTGCTTGTTTATGTAGCTTATTCTTGTCATTTCATGAGAAGGTGTTTGGTGTAATAGATTTTTTTAAGAAGTTATAGATGTCAAAGAACCATTATGGAGTGCTTAAACTATGTGTAGTGGCTAAGATAGATAGTGTGATCAGATCTATATTAGATATTTATGTTGATTATAATCATTTAATTATGAAGATAGATTGATCATAATTGATGTTGATTAGAATAAAAAATGTGGCACTTGCCATTGCATCTACATGTCAGTTGTATTTTACTGGTATACTTTCTATGGAAAAGTAATCTAACTATGATGATAAACATTTTACCATGTTATAATATGGGATAAGATGTTGTTCCTTTGTTTGATAGACATCATTAACTTGGTTAACCATGAGTTGGGAATCACTTAAAACTTCAATAGATTTGATGTGGAGGGACTATAAGGAAAAGAAACCTAAGATAAGTGCTTCATATTCTATAGTATTATTGGTGCAAGAAAAGCTTAATCGATATGTTATAGGAACTGTGTGACTAAAAGGATTGACAAAGAAAATGCCTACCCTTATACCAAATGCACATCGAGAGCCATCAAAGAACATGGTCTAGGTATTTGAACGAGTAGAATATGTAGTAAAATCATCTCTGAATGTGTCACTAAGAGGGTTGGTATCCAAGAGAGGTGCTACTACCAAATGGTCTGCAATGATTTGGCCCTTTATTGATTTCTTGAGAACTATCTTTAATTCAAATTATATTAATAACATAACCCATTTCACTATACAACTAAAAAGATGTGATTTTCCCATGAGGAACTTTAAGGGGTTTGATTTTGTGATAAACCGAGTCTCATTATTGACCATGTAATGTCAAAGTTTTTATGTGTCAAAAACTAAATCTAAGCATAGTTTTACTATTGTAGAATAATTTTTCTCATAATCAACCAGTGTGTGACTAATTTAGTAAACTACTTGCTCAGTATGTTGATTATCATGTTGTGCTAAGAGTGCTCCTAATGTGTTGTCTATTTTTAAGATATATAGTAAGAAAGGCTTATTAAGGATAGGTGGATTAAAAATATATTGCTTGATTTTATCAAAGCTATCTTGACAAGCTTGGTCCCAAACAAACTTTGTATCTTTCTTTAATAATCATGTGAATGCATAAGTTTTATCAACAAGTTGAGCTATAAAATGATGGATTGTTTAGATCTTGCCTTATAGGATTGAAGTTATTTTAATTTTATGGGAGGTGGCATATTGATAATTACTTTGACTTTCTTAGGTTCAATCTCTATGCCACATTGAGAAATAATGAAACCCAAGAGTTTTCCTAATGTAACTCTAAACACACATTTTTTTGGGTTGAGCCAAACATTATATTTCCTGAGTCTTTGAAATATCTTTCATAAATCAATATCATGATGTTGTCAATGTTTTTATTTAGCTAATATATCAGTGACATAATACTCAATAGTATGGTGAATCAAATCATGAAAGATATGTGTCATGGTACATTGATATGTGGATCTGACATTTTTTAATCTGAAAGGCATGATAATATAACAAAATTTACCCCAAGGTGTTGTAAGAGATGTTTTCTCTTGATCTTATTTAGCAATTTTGATTTGGTTATATTCAACGAAGCCATCCATAAATGATAACATTTCATACTTGATTATGGAATTGACAATCATGTAAATATTAGGCAAGGGAAAATCATCTTTTGGGTATGCTTTATTTAAATCTCAAGAATCAAAATAACATCAAATTCCCCCATTAGGTTTTTCTATAGGGACTATGTTGGAAATCCATTCAAGGTGTGTTAATGGTCAAATGAAGCCAACATCTAAGAGGTGTTGTATCTCATATTTGAGTAAGAGAGCCACCTTAAGATACATTTTTTGACTTTTTTGATTAACTAGTTTAACATTTGGGTATAAGGGAATCTGATGGACTGCTATAAATGTATCAATTCTTAGCATATCTGAGTAAGATAAAGTAAAGAATTTTAGAAAATATATTAAATTTTGATAGATATCTATATCTTATTCCTTTCATAGGGTAACATCTAATAGGACAATGTGGGGATCTTAGTTAGTTCCAAAATTGAAATCAACTATGTATTCATTAAGTAATGTAGAATAATTGAGTACATAAGGAGTGGTAGGGCTAGTATTATCTAAATCAACTGGTATGTATTGGGGAGAAGCTAGGATTTCCCCAAAGTAGGCATGAGAATTTATGTGATGAAGAAATATATTTTTATGATAGAAAGATGGGAGGTCCTCATATGCTTCAAGAAATTGTAGGAAGGATTCATCATTTGAGAATTCATTGACTGTGAACATGTCTGGTGAGGCTATGTCATAAACGAGATCAAGATAGATGAATGTTAATTTTGAAGTATGATTAATGGTGTTTTCTACTAATATAGTGGGTGGATAAAACTTTATATGTTTTAAAGTGGTAGAAGAAGGTGTATTATGAAGACGAGCAAGCTAATATCTTAGCCCTTGTGTTCTATGTTATGTAGATGACTCTATAGGATTAACAATTCCTTGTTCATGCTTTCCCAAACTTTTGCCATGATATTCCATTTTATTAAAACATTTAAGTGCAAAAGGAGAGGTAAACTATTAAATTATTATTGGTGGTTTAATGGAACTTGGAGTTTGTTGATGTGTTGCACAGTCTGAGGCTACATTGTGAATAATGGGTTGTGTAGGTAATTGGCCAAGATTAAAGTGTGGAATATAATTATGTGGAGTTTCAATAACCTAGTAGTATTTAAAGTTTTTTTATCTATCGGGAATGTGTAGATGTAGCCTTTATGACTAAATTTTAGATAAGTGTGGAGTGTAGAAGGGACGGTATGCATATTATGAATCCATGTCCAACCAAGTAATAAATTATAGTTGAGGTCATTTGACATGACTTGGAAAGTAGTTGGTAGTTTCTTAGGAATTAAAGTAAGATTGAGTGTTATTTGACCCATGACTTTTCATGGGATATTATCAAAACCTCTGATGCTCATGTTAGAATGGTCTAGATCTTGAGGTTGTATATTAAGATGTTTAAGAAAAGAAATGTTTCAAATGTTGAGTCCTGAACTGTTATTAACTAACACTCTTTTTACCCCCACATCATTAATTCTCAATTGAATATATAGAGGTAGATGTTGTTAAATGATGTGTTACATGGGTAAATCCTCTTTCTCTAAGGAAATATGTTCTTCAGTCCATTGCATTATGTTAAGGATAGATGCAACATAATATGGTTTAGATGAAATGAGAATTATATTATTGCAAAGGGTTGCATACAACACATCTTTATAAACATCCAATTGTTGAATAAGCTTGAGAATAGAAATTTTATCTGAAAAGGTGCTAACCTAAGTGATAAAGCTATAGACATGGGTGTAATTAACCCACCTATCTTTGTAAAATTGGGTGATATCATAGACCACATGATCTACTATAGGCATAGAGCTAGTAGTAGGTGCGAGATAAGATCTAGATGTACCAAGCTAGAAGGGAGGAGGGATGGATATAACCACTAGTGTTTGTTCATGTCTAGTAATGATAGGGAGATACTCAAAAGTAAGCAATGAGTTATATAGATGTAGGATGAAAGCATGAATGTGGAGTAAAATGCATGAAATTTGCATAGTGATTTGTATAATAATATGTTTATAAAAAAATACACAAGATAGATAATAAGAAAGGGATAAAGAACATGTATATTTGCACGAATGTATAAAAAATTGTGACATGAATCATAAAATTTCTAACATGTTTAGCATGATAAATTTGAAAATATTTCCATATGAGAGATAGAAAGCAAGGGATAAATAACATGTATTTGTGCACAAATTTTTATAAAATTTTGACATGAATCATAACATTTCTAACATGTTTAGCATGATAAACTTGAAATTTTTTCCATATGCATGATAGAGAGTATGCAAAATGAATATTGAAATATTGTGATTTTTTAGCCATGAATTTTGTAAGATCATTCCTTATTATAAAAAATAAGCATGAAATGCAAAGAATAAAGCTTTGTATTAACATATGGTAAACTTCATCATTCATGTACATGATAGGACCATTGATGGTCTCTTTGTTATTTTCAAGAAATGTGAGAAACATTTGTAAATAAGTGAGATCCATTTAGTGAAATTTAAGTATAGATGTAAGGTAATATATCAAAAACAATAAGACCTAGTGTATGTAGCTAGGGTTTGAAAGATGATAATTTTGTAAAATTATTATGAAAATTTGAAATTGAAAGTGGATTTCTGAGTTAGATACGCAAGTAAAAAATCAAAAAATTATTGGAAAATTAGTGATTTAATAGGACCTATTAGATGCAACTAGGGTTTTGAGAAATAAACGTGTTTGAAAATTAATATTGAATTTTGAATGGATTTTTTGATTTAAATATGTTAGTAAAAAATTAGAAAATTATTGGAAAATTATCAAGAAAATACTAGGACCTAGTGTGGGCAACGAGGGTTTGAAAGAAAAATATTTTAAAATTACTATGAAATTTTAAAATTTAATGCTAATTTATGATTTTATTATGCATGTAAAAAAAATTAAAAAAATATAAGAAAAAATTAGTAGGAAATTTACCGTAGGGTTTCTAGGGTTATTATATGCAAACAAAGTAAGTCAGGTTCACCAAATGATTTAACAATTTTGGGAATATTGTGGTATTATTCCTAATTTAGTTAAACGGTCTGAGTAGTAAAATTAATAAATACATAGACAATAATTAAGCTACTAATTTGTGTAAATTAATTATAATTTGAAATTTTCTAAAAATAGTAATAAGGAGAAGAAAAAAAAACTTAGCTAGAAAATAATTAATCCAACTAAGAGGTTAGAATTCACTGTGCAAGATTGAGACACTATCATAAATTGAGATCTAAACTTTGTTTTGTGATTATATATGAGCATTATAACTGGATAGTAGTGGCACCAGTGCTATAGTTTACCTCTACTACTATTGTCCTAAGAATCTGAGCTTTTTGGTTTTTGTTCATTATGTCTATATGACCCTATCTACAAAGTTTCATTAGATGGAAGTCTGTATAGCTCCCTGTAAATAAAATTATTTCTTCAAACCCTATATCTGATTTTATTTTGACTAATTTTGAGTAAGAGGTGAGGGTTAGTGTGTGTAAGATTCAGTGGACATGATTCACACCTTGTGTGAGGGTATGTTACCTACATACCAATAATCTAAAGAGGGATCAAGCCATATGTAGTTATCCCACTTGATGTGATTTTTGAAATTATGTATATGAAGATGCAGAATGCTAAACTAGATGTGCTTGAGATGGTTAGGGACTATTGTAAGGACTTAAATGATCTTGTAAGTGTGTTGGTTGGTTGTATGTATATAATATGGAAGATTGATTGAGTAGTCTTATTTGTATTCTTGCTTGCTTAGTGATATTTTCCAACCCTTTTCAAATGATCTTTGAATGGGATTTTATAGGGATCTATTGGTCATGGGTTAACTATACTCACACTAGGTTGACAAAAATAAGGATGGGGAACCAAAAGAATGTGATTGTTGGGGCCGAAAATAGACTTGGATAATAGTGTCAAAAGTATATAATAGTGGCACCGGTGCTATATTCCAAGTGTGGTGAGACTATCCTGACTAGGTGGGACCTAGGGGGATTGATTTGTCATGGAAATAAGGGTTTAGGTGAGATGGGACCAAGTCTAGAAGGTTATGGATGACTAGGAATTAGTGAAAGTAAGACTAAGAGGGTCATAAAAGTAAGCACAAGGTGCCTAAGGGTTGGGTGTCATTATCCACACTCACATTACCAATTTTCACATTTTATATGATTATACCTTCTATTTATTCTTTGACCTCTTTCTTAGGTTAGCTCTAGATGTTATAGTGGATGGTTTGACTAGGATGATAGGGGTTATAGGGGATGATGGCATAAGACTCACATTTATTAAGGGGAACAATATAATAGATTAATTTGGCACTAAGAGGGTCCTTATTTTAAGTGGCATGCTCCCAAATGTTGTAGTCATGCCTGATGCCAAAGGCATACCCAAGGGAAGCACTGAGAAGACTTTAGGTTATGAGATGGAGGGAGTAGAAGGAAATGAAAAGGCAAGGATAGCCAAAAGGATATAGGCCAAAGGTACTTGGGTAAAATATAGAAGGTGATAAATGGGAAATATAAGAGAAACCACTTGAGAAACCTATGGGGGTGGAGTAGAACTAATAGGTGATGGAACTGGGAGTTAGAAAGTGGAAGGAGAGAGTGGTGGAAAGAAAATGGGAGGAGATGGAGGTATAAGAGGGGAAACCTAGATGGGTACCTATTGGGATATTTATTTTAGGATCTCTCTCATTATACTAACCATATCAAACCTTAGGGGTTGTGTTTTTTGGGGTTAAGGTGCTAGTGGCTGAGCAGGTTACACTTGAACTACTTAGTGTCATATAGTTTAGGATTGGCTCTACCACAACTTGGATAATGAAACTACTAAATGTGGAGTGTGAGGAGAAATAGGAGGAGGTAGAAGTGGATTTAAATCATAAGGAATAATTTGAGGAAGAGGAGGTAATGCATGAGGAGTATAGGCTACTAGTGGAAGTGGAGATGGACTTAGAGCTTGAGAAGGATAAGGTGGTGGGATGCCTTGTAGGATCCTCTATGAGATGGCTATAGCTATTAGAGTTGGGTACTTTATGGAACAAACATGAGTAGGAAGAAGTAGAAAGGGGATTTATTTATCCTTCTTTCCCTTATTCTTCTTCTTGTCTTTTATCTAAGATATCACCTCCTAGTCATCAACATTGTTCAAATAGATCTCATCATCATCTTCAGCCTAATGGCCATAGTTGATGTTAAGGTGGGTTGAGTACCATGATAAAAGAGCTTAGACTACCCATTTATGGTCTCATTTCTAGACCTTGCACTTTATAAGGGTGAAGGATTCTCACTTAGCTATCATATTCTATATTGAGGGGAAGGTCTTGTATACATGGTGTCATATGGTGATCAAGAGATGCAGGCATGACTTCTACTAACACTATACATAAAACCCAAAGATGCCTTCCACTAGTTGATAGATGATCTCTTATTCTATTAGGTGGTCAAGGACATAATATGATAGGCATAGGGGGTATTTGAGAAAAACCATGATACAAATCATAATGTCATCCTTGTACAACTATTAGTCCTCAATGGTTATGATATAATCCTAGATTAGCTTTGAAAGCTAGGGAATCGAAGCTTCATTGATGTCTTGCAAACCATCAAGTAAAAGTGATCACAAATTTATTATATGTAATGGTGGAACTAGTGACCATATAAATTATAGAGGACCAAATATACTATTGATCCCCTAAGAACCCACATAAGAAAGGCTAAAATCTTGAATGAGAATGATAATGTAGAAGTTTCCCCTAGCTCAGGAATTTGCAATAGCATGGACAAACTTGAAGTTGATCAACCCCTCGTGTTTAGGATATCTAAGTATGTTAGGATCATGTGAAAGAGGGGTACCCATAGTTCATTAATGTTATATAAGTCTTGGCCTCTAAATAGTTTATTGATTAGGATCATGCCTAGCCAAACCTCCTCTCAAAAGGTATAGACTATGTAAGCATTGATATCTTCTTTGTTAACCCACTTAGAATCTGGGTTCTTAGCCTAGTTATGAAGGACATCATAAATTTGGTAGGTCCCCATTCATATCATTACCACTATTGCATAATAGGAAAAAGGGAAGTCTGGGAAGGAGTAGTATGCCTTGAAGGTATTCCTAGAGATATTAGCTATATGGTGCTGATATTTGAGTGATCATACTTAGTTGTTAGCCCCATCTTACATGCAGATGGCCTTATGAAATATGTGACTCAATAGGTTGACATAGGGAAATTCCTTTCATTTGGAAACATCTCTATGGAGTCCTCACTTATTATAGGACCTAAGGGCATCCTCATACTTATACTGCTAGTCATCATCTTTGCTAGAGTCCCTGGGGACTTGCTAGACCATTTTGAAAATATAATTTTAATGATTGAAATTGGTTAAGCCAACTAGGAATTTGGTGTCCCTATATTTAGGTTTAGCCTTTGGGTTTGAGGATGAAGTATCCATTGGAGTAGGACAAAGGGGTAATTATGAAGTTTTGAGTATAGAAGGAATGGGTTATAAGGGCTCTATATAATTTTGAAAGCAAGGAGTTAGATATTTCTTTAAAGGAAGTAATGATAACCATTAGTGAGCTTCTCTTAGGACTTTATAAGTGCATGTATACAACCCCTTATATTAATGGTGTTTAGCGGCTCACTTGATATAAATTTGAATTTGGGCTGGTGGATAGATATTATCTCTTTATTTATAAATCCAAAATTGAATTGGGAGACCCTGATCTTCCATTACAATCCAAATATAATAATCATGATGAGATGTTTTAAAATTGTCCAATCAGGCCTAACTTCTCATTCTATTAATTCCTAGTGCATAGTAGGCATATGATCACATCTCTTAGAGGCCACTCTATTAACTCCTACTTTTTGACATGTGTCATCTTCTCATTGGTCTTTCTAAAATGGTTGGAACCTAGGCATGGATCCATACTCAAAGTCCTTCCCCTAAGATAGGTGATGTGTCACCTATGGACATGTGAAATATCCTAATTGGTTCATCAATTTAATTTTTTAAATTTAGACCTTCTCAAGGCCATAGGTGGTTGCTAATTTATCTAGACACTAGGTGATGTGGTGTCTTACCATTCAACTAGGCTCTCTTGGGATTTGATATATTTAATAGGCTAGGGGGACTAGTTACTTTGACTTATGGTGATGTGGAACATTCCCATTTAGCTAGGCTCTCCTAGGCTCTAACATCTCTAATAGGTTTAGGGGACTGGCTGCTTGAACTCATGGTAATGTGGTGTCTTCCCATTTGGATGGGCTCTCCTAGGCTCTCCCATATCTGATAGGTTTAAGGGACTAACCTCTATGACTTGTGGTGATATAAAACCTTCTCATTCAGCTAGGATATTCTAGGTTTTGGCATCTCTAAGAGGTATAGGGGACTATTTTCTCTAAATTGTGGTGATATGGTGCCTTCCCATTTGGTTGGGCTCTCTCAGGCTTTGATGTTGAGTATTATTATTGATGTCAAAGGTGCATCTTATGGAGGTTAATGTCAAAGGTGTTTAAGGATAGTTTTAAATGTGTGATGTGACAAGGTGCATTGAAGAGTGTTTTCATAAGAGAATTTTTCATAAAATAAAGAGAAAGAGATAATTTTAAATCAACTAATGCCTTTTATCTACATGAAAGGTACAAGTCATTGATGTCAAATGCATAGGAAGCCTAGTCATGACATGAAGAGGTATGTGCATACTGAAATGAATGAAAATAAACATGTGAAGGTTTTATGACATTATTTGAGCATGTAAGGTATGGAAGCATTCATGAGAGTTTCAGGGTGAGCCTATAGGGGAAGGACCTTCAGTATAAGTTTGCACGCAAACCACTTCTAGACCCTACCTAGCCTAATGATGTATGAAGATCAGATTTCAAGGGATTAATGTACATGAGAGAATGTAAATAGGTGAGATAAGTTGTTTTATGTATGATCCCAAATTTTGAGGTCAATATTTGAAGGAAAACTTCATGACTCATTGTTTTAGGCCTTCTCAAGCTCATAGAATGAGGTCTTAAACCCAAGAATAACTTTTAAAATTTTATTGGCATGTGGAACCTATGCATGGGAGTCTAATATATTGAGGAGAGATGGGGAATGGTCCTATCTAATATCTCTAGGCATTAGTTTTGGACTCAAGTGGTATTCCTTTATGAATAATTGTTAACACTAAAATTTGTGTTAAACCTCCCTAAAACCCTAATAATGACCTGATATGAAATATTTTACTAAAAATAGATTAGTATGGATTAAAATTAATATATAATATATTGGATCTATTATTCAACTCTCCTAGGTACCTCTAGATGGTGGTGATTAGTCTAATGAGAGAGAAAATGCATAGATGTAAGCTTATTTATTAAGAAATTGCTATAGCTCTCAAAATTTGTATTGGTAAATAAGAAAAAATGGATGGAAGAATAATATATATACTCATTTTAAATTTTCATTATGATTTTTGTATAGGTTATATCCTTCAATTTTTCTATTTTGGTCATCCAAATAAGCTAGTTGTAGACAGACCTAATGGTGTGAATAGTGTAAAACCCAAACATAGATGAAGAGATAGATTTGAGGATGTGCATGATAAATTGATGAAATAAAGTGCATTTAGAAGTTAATTATGAGTTATAAGTCATGATCATGCCTTTATAATCTTTTGAGGTTAGCGTATGTGGTGAAATAGTTTCTCACAAAATGGCATATCTAGTTTAGATAGGATTGTGAGATATAAGGTTAAAAAATTGGTCTATAAGACCAATATTTGCCATTAGAATATATGAATTTTATATTTTAGGATGTTTTTGAGATACAATATAATTATTTTTATGCATCAAGATTCATTAAAAGTGTCTATATAGGCATTAGAGGTCTAATCCATCATGATTGGTTTTTGAGGTGAATTGGAAATTCTAAGTAAGTTGCAGAGATGTTATTGAGCCTTTATATCCTATGTGAAGGTTTTTAAAGAATTTGGTGGTGACCATGAGGTCATGGATAATCTATATACATGTTTTATTTTTCATAATTTATTATTTTAATGGTGTTTATGATTTATTATTGTAAGACAGACTTTTGAGGTACATAGACCTAATAGGGTAGTTTTTCCTAAAAGAGATTTCATGGTATGAACAAAGGATATAGATCTAATAAATCATGGAGGATGTAAGTAGAGTTTATTGGATAAGTGATTTAATGGTTTTTTATTATTTTATAAGTCCATCTAGGCATAATAATATCAAGTTTTAGCGCTAAAAGGACAAACATAATGTAATTAGGTCTCTGTGAGACCTAAAGGAGAAGTACGGCCTAATTGAGTTGTGGAAGACCAAAAGAGGGTTAAAATTATGATTTAACCATTTTATCAAGATGTATTAAGAAATATTTTTTGGCTTAACTAAGATTTTTAATGTTTGTGGTAGACTAATGGTGTGTGACCATGATAATAGTATTATACAAGGAAATTTAGGCCTATTTGAGTGTGTGCAAATCAAGTGAATAAAATCATGCATAATTGAGAATAAATAGGTCTTGAAATGAGACCATAATATAAGAGTAGAGTTGTGGTGTTAAAAATTCATGAGGTGGCTAAGTAAGTGCTGAAGCACTGAGGGAGTTGGTGCTTCCTTGTAATTAGGTGCTTGTTAAAGCCTAATTAAGTGGGTGTTTGACTTTATTGAGGTTGGTGATATAAGTTCAGTTGGTGCTCAAATAAATTTGGTATTTTTTATATTACTATATTCCATTTATATAAATAATAGTGTGTTTTCTTCCACTTAAGGGTTTTCCACTCATAAATGTGTTATCTTTTTTCATGCTCATCTGAATAGTTCTTTATGCTTTGCTAGATCTCTATGTTGATTTCATAGTTCATTAATGATTGAGTATAATTGGAAGAAAGGTTTTAAACACTAATTCACCCCTATATTCAATTATACTTCTAATAATGGTATCATATATGGGTCCTTTAAATTAGGCGTAACAACTTTATGGAGATCTTAGAAGAACAAATATGTCTACTCATCATGTACAAGGAGGTTTCTCAAATAATAAGGCTCCTATATTAAGTAGGACTACTCATTTTAGAGCATCAAAATGAAGACATATCTAATTTCCTTGGGTTATGACATATGGTGATCTATTATTTATGTATTATTTCCACCTCCTATACCACTTATTGATGCAAAAGGAAAGAAGACAAGTGAAAATAACTCTAAGATAATGAATGCCATCCTATGTGGTCTTTCAGAGGAAAAATTTATAAAGGTCATACATTGTGATACAACCAAAATAATTTAGGAAAGTTTCAAACCATTGATGAAGGAGATACCAAATTCAAGTTTGAAAAATTATAGACCCATTAAAGGTAATTTGAAAGTTTGAGAATGAAGGGTGATGAAAACATTGCATCTTAGCTATTAAGAGCAAATGAAGTGGTAAATGTCATCATAGGTCTTAGAGAGAAGTTGTAAGAATAAATAGTAGTAAAAAAGGTATTAAAATCCTTAACATCTAAGTTTGATTCAAAATTCTTTGTTGTGGATGAGATTAAAGATCTCAACATACTAAAAATGGATGAGATTCATGGCATCCTGATTGCCTTGAAATGAGAACAAGTGAGGAAAGGCCTTCCAAGAAGGAAGATACATTTAAAGCTAAGAAAAATTAAAAAGGTAAAAAGGTCAAGGATGATGTTGATAAAAATATTGAGGATGATAAG
The DNA here is from genome assembly GCA_037957365.1 of Torreya grandis. Lineage (NCBI taxonomy): Eukaryota > Viridiplantae > Streptophyta > Pinopsida > Cupressales > Taxaceae > Torreya > Torreya grandis. The sequence continues at coordinate 3,583,346 of JARHVA010000168.1, read as the reverse complement.
ATAGAATCCATGTTTGTCAAAAAACTAAGGAAAGGATTAGGTAAGTATAAGGGCAAGTTACCATTTAAGTGTTTTAACTATGGTAAGATTGGTCACTTTGTATCCAAGTTTCCTAAAAAGGATAAGAATGAACATGATGGAGATCATGATGAATATAATGGTGATGATAAGAAGTTTTATATTCCTGAAAAGAGTAAAAAGAGTTACAGGAAGTATGAAAGCAATAAAGGGTCATTCAAGAATAAGACAATTTTTTACACCAAAGAATATAGTAGCTCCTTTGATATAAGTGACACAAAAATATCTGATAGTTGATGACAGTAATGATCATGATAGCAATGAAAATTTATTCATGGCCATAGAAATAGATAATGAAGGTTCTTCAAAAGGGAAAAGTCTTATGGAAAATGAAGAATCAGATGAAGAAGATGCTGAAGTGAACCTTGAGATAGAATTGGTGAGTGTTATAGAGGAGTTGAAGTTACAAAGAAGGAAGAATCATAAACTAAGATCATTGGTTAAGAGTTATGAAGAACAAATCAATCTCTTTAAAAAGAGACTAAGAAACAACATCAATGAATATGAGGAGATCATCAATAGTTGGAAACTCAGATTGAGATTATCACTACAAGTCTTAAGACTAAGGATGAAGAATGAATCAATTTTAGAATATAAATAGAGTCCTTGAATGAAAAATTGGATTAGACAATAATCAAGTTGAAGACACATCAAAAATTTGAAAAGAGCACTGAAATCCTTGATGATATTTTTAATAATCAGAGGTCTCTACATGAGAAGACAGTTTTTGGGTTCAAATAAGACCAAAAGGAAAATAAAGAGATTCAAACCTCAAAATATAATGGATTATCAAGAAGTGATGTTACTAATAGAGTAAAGATATATGCAAAAATTCCAAAATCTAAGACTCAAATTGATCATTAACAAGTCAATAAGAATTTGACTCCTTCAAGAGACAAAAAAGGTAGAGATGCATCATTCAACATCAGAAATACAAGTTATATGAATCCTTTCAATGGTTATTTTTTATAATGAAATCAATATGGACATAGAACTATGGATTGTAGATATCATGCTAGAATCAATTCCTCATGGAGGAATAGGGTGAATGCTCATTTCAATAGTAAAAGAAATTTTTTTTGATATAATTATGATAAAAAAGGACATATTTCAAGGGATTGAAATATGAGGCATATGAGTAAGATCAATTAAGACAAAAGGTTATACAGTCATACCACTAAAAAGTGGATCAAGAAGTTAGACCCTATAGATAAGGTGAAAGAGGAATAGAATATCAAAAGAGAATAATCTATGATACATCAGACTACCTTTCAAATCCAAGATGAAGGAATGAAATGGTATATAGATAGTGGTTGCTCAAGCCACATGACATGGGAAAATATTAAGTTCATTTAATTGAAGAATAATGCTACAAGGATAGTGAGATTTAGACATAACACTACTGCCAATATTATTGGCAAGGGTATATTAAGTTTAGATAATAGAAAGACCAAGATAGAGAATATGTTGTATGTGGAAGGCTTAAAACATAAATTTATTAGTGTAATTCAAATGTGAAACTAAGGACACATACCAACCTTTCATGATAGAGGGTGTGGTATAAGGATAGACAAATTAGGAAGGCTAATTACCAATGATAAGAGGAATGAAAACAATCTATATGTCTTAAATGAGATCAAGAAGGAGAGATGATTTATCAATAAGATGGATGAATGTTGGATATAGAATAGAAGGTCAGGCCACCTAAACTTTAATAATCTAATCAAGATAAGATCTAAGAATTCTTTGAATAATATGCCTAAAATTAACAAACCTGCAAACACACTGTGCAAGGCATGTTAACATGGTAAGCAAACTAGAATAAGGTTCAAGTCTAAGGAGTATTATAATGCAAGACCTTTAGAGTTAATAAAAAATGATCTCTATGTACTTACAATAATCTAAAACATTCAAGGAGATAGTTATTTCATGTTACTCATAGATGACTACATAAGAATGAGTTGGGTAACATTCTTAAAAGAAAAGTCATAAGCTCTTGATAAGTTCAAGACATTAAAGGATATAGTTGAGAATGAAAAGAATGTAAAGATAAAATGCCTAAGATCTGATAGAGGAGGAGAGTTTTGGCCTAATGAATTTGATGACTTCTATGAGGTCCATGGGATAAGGAGACAGTTCTCAGCAGTTAGGATACCTCAACAGAATGGGGTAGTGGAAGAAAGAATAGAAAAATTCAAAAAATGGAAAAGACTATGCTAAATGAATTAAGGTTATCTGATGGATAATAGACAGAGTAAGTGATCACTTTAGTTTATATTTAGATAAGGATAAATGGAAATAAAACCCCCTATGAACTGTGAAAAATTATATCTGCTAATGTGGAACACTTTAGAGTGTTTAGAAGTAAATGCTTCATCAAAAGAGATGAGGAAGACTTAGGTAAGTTTGATTTTAGGTACGATAAAGGAGTATTCTTGAGATATTCATTAGTAAGCTCAGCCTATAGATGCTATAATAAGAGGTTACAGAAGATAGTGGAAAGCACCAATGTGAAGATTGATGAGATAAGCTATAAGAAGTCACACTCATAATCAAAGGATACATCAGATAATTTTGACTTCAAAAATGAAGAAGAAAAAATAGAGATATATGAGGAATAAGAATAAGTTGATAAAAGATAAGATTAAAATTTTCCTTCAAGATAGATTTAGAGAGACCATCCTGAATCACAAATCATTGGCAATAAGGATGCAGGTATATAAATAATGCAAAAGCTGGTAAGTAACCTAAATCAAGAAAATGTTGCTCTATCAAAACCTAATAATATTGTAAAAACAAGAAAAAACAAGTTTTGGATAGGTGATATGAATGAATAATTGGACCAAATAGAAAATAATGAGACTTGGGAAACTAGTTCCTAGGCCTAAAGACAAGAATGTCATTGGAAAAAAATGGGTGTTTAGGAATAAGTTGAATGAAGATGGAGAAGTCAATAGGAACTAGACTAGATTGGTGTGTAAGGGGCATGATAAGTATAAGGGGTAGATTTTGAGGAGACCTTTACTCTAGTAGCAAGATTGGATCCTATCAGACTATTTCTATCATATGTAGGATTCAAAAGGTTCAAGGTGTATTAGATAGATGTCAAGTCAGATTTTATGAATGGGAACTTGGAGGAGGAGGTGTACATAGAGAAACTTGAGGGTTTCTCATTATCAGGTAATAAGGACTATGTATGTATATTTAAAAAGGCTATTTATGGTCTAAATCAAGTTCCTAAATCTTGGTACATTAAATCAGACAAGTACGTATTAGACCAAGGATTCAAGAGAGGAGTTGTAAACAATAATCAATACATAAAGATAGAAAATTATCATGAGTTGACAATGGTTGTCTATGTGTATGACATAATATTTGGTATAAATAGTGAAAATATGAATAAAGCATTTTCATATGTGATGAAGGAGTTTGATATGTCCATGTTGGGATAACTATCACTCTTCCTTGGGTTAAAAATCATTCAATTAGAAGGTATATTTATTTCACAAGCTAAGTACATAAGAGAGATGTTGAATAAATTTGAGATGGAATATTGTAAGGTAGTTAGCACACCTATGATCATAAAGTGTAATCAAAGAAAGGAAGATGAATCTCCAAAGGTCAATTAGACATCATATAGGTCAATGACTGGAAGTTTACTATACACTACCACATCTAGACCTAAAATCATGCAAGTTGTAGGTCTTATGGGAATATTTAAAGCATACCCAAAGGAAAATAATTTGAAAATAGTCAAAATGATACTTAGGTATCTCAAGGGGACTATGTATTTTGGGTTGTGGTATCCAATGAGCAAGGAGTTCAACTTAAAATCCTATATAGATGTAGACTGGGCATGGAGTCTATATGATTTAAAGAACACTAGTGGAGGAGCTTTATTCTTAGGATAATGCCTAGTATCATGAATAAGAAAGAATAAAAAATATATGGAAATATCTAATTGTGAAGCTGAGTACTTATAGTAGCTTCATGTTTCACTCAAGTCTTATGGATGAGGTAGACCTTAAAGGACTACAAAGTGGAGTATGATAGTCCTAGTCCTATATTTTATGACAATACAAGTGTAATAAGTGTATCAAATAATCCAATAATGCACTAAAGGACTAAGTACATTCCCATTAGGTAGCATTTCCTAAGTGAATAGGTAAGTGAAGAAAATGTCAATCTTGAGTATGTATCTAATAAGGATTAGACTGCATATATTCTAACCAAGCCATTTCTAAAGACAACATTTGAACATCTAAGATATGACTTAGGTGTAATTATTACACCTAATAGTCATTAAGGACATCAAGTGCTTAAGAGGAGATAATCAGGTGGTTCATTAGCTCCAAGAGAAGTGAGTAGTGCCAAGAAGGTCTGCATGGAGATAGGGGAACATGTTTGAATAATGCTTTATTGACTCATAATCTTATGTGTTGATTTTTTTGGTTATAAGATGTGTGATTCAATAATTTTTAGGTATATATTTGTCATTAATGTCAAAGGGGGAGAAAGCTAAGAATAAGGGGAAAATTGCCTATTGAGAGAAGTTTTAAGAGTGGTTTCCATCAATGACAAAGGGGGGATTATTGAGTATTATCATTGATGTCAAAGGTACATCATGTGAAGGTTGATGTATAATGTTTTTAATAATAGTTGGTAGTGTTTGATGTGATAAGGTGCATGGAAGAGTGTTGTCATGGATAAAGAGAAAGAGAGAATTTGAAGGAGACTAATGTCTTTTATTTGCATAGAAGGTACAAGTCATTGATGTCAAGTGCATAGGAAGCTTAATCATGACATGAAGAGGTATGTGCATGGTGAAATAAATGAAAATGAACATGTTAAGGTTTTATGGAATTTTTTGAGCATGTAAGGTATATAAGCATTGATGATAATTTTAGGTTGAGCCTATAGGGGTAGGACCTTCAGTCTAAGTTTGTACTTGGACCAATTCTAGACCCTACCTAGACTAATGATGTATGAATATCAGATTTCAAGACAATAATTCAAATAAGAGTATGGAAAGAGGTGAGATAAGTTATTTTAGGTATTATCACAAATTTATAGGTTAATATTTGAAGGAAAAGTGCATGAATCACTATTTTAGGCCTTCTCGAGCTCATAAAATGAAGTCTCAAACCTGAGAAGAACTTTCAGACATTCGTTGGAACATGTAACCTATACATAGGAGTTTGAGATATTAAGGAGAGATTGGTAAGGGTATTAGATAATATCTCTAGGCATTAATTTTGGAATCAAGTGCCAGTCCTTTATGAACAATTGATAACACTAAAATCTATGTTAAACCTCTGTAAAACCCTAACAAGGACTTGATATGAAATATTTTTTATAAATAACTCAAGATGGATTAAAATTCATAGACAATATATTGGATAAAATATTAAAATATCCTAGGTACCTCTAGGTGGTGGTGGTGGTTAGTCAGATGAGAGAGAAAATACATAAATATAAGCTTATTTATCAAGAAATTATTGTATCTCTCAAAAGTTATATTGGTCAGTAAGAAAAAATGGATGGAATAATAATATATATAATAATTTTACATGTCCATGATGATTTTTGGATATGTTATAGCTTTCAAGTGTTTTATATTTTTCATCCAAGTAAGCCAATTGTAGATAGACCTAATGGTGTGAATAGTGTAAAACCTAGGCATAATGAAGAGATAGATTTGAGGGTTTGTCCATGATAGATAAAGTGATTGAATAAGTTATTTATGAATTATAGGTCATGATAATTATTTTTTATTATTTTTAGGTCAGTGTATGTGGTGAAAAAGTTGCTCACAAAATGGCATATTTGGTTCAGATAGGATTGTGAGATATAAGGTCAAGAAATTGGTCTACAAGACCAATATCTACCATTAGACAATATGAAATTTATATCTAAGGATGTTATGGAGATATCATAATACTATTTTTATGCATCAAGATTCATTAAAAGTGTATACATAGGTTTTGGAGGTCTAATCCATCATGACTAGTTTTTGAGGTGAATTGGCAGTTTTAAGTAAATGAGTTGTAGAGATGTTCTTGAGCGTTTATCTCCTAAGCGAAAGTGTTCAAAGAATTTGGTGATGAAAATAAGGTCATGGATTATATATATATATATATATATATATATATATATATATATATATATATATATATTTCATTTATCATAATTGAGTAGTTTAAGTGTTTTTAAGCTTCATTATTACAAGATAAACTTTTGATGTACATAAGCCTAATAGGGTAGTTTGTTTTAAAAGAGATTTCATGGTATGAACAAAGGATACAGGTCTAATAAAGAATGGATGAGGTTAGTAAAGTTCATTGGATAAGTGATTGAATTGTTTTTTATTGTTGGATAAGGACATCTAGGACCAACAAGATCAATTTATAGTGATAATAGGACATACCTAATGCAATTAGGTCTCCATGAGACCTAAAGGAGAAGTAAGGCCTAATTGAGTTGTGGAAAACCAAAAGGGGGTTCAAATTTTTATTTAACCATTTTATTAAGATGTCTTAAGACCTATTGTGTGGCTGACCAAGTGGTGTGTGACCATGATACTAGTATATATACAAGGCAATTTAGGTCTATTTGAGTGTATGAAGCAAATAAAATCATGCATAGTTAAGTAGGAGGTCTTAAAATGAGACCATAATAGAAGATTAGAGGTGTGGTGATCAAAATTTATGAGATGGATAAGTTGGTACTCAGTCACTTAGATAGTTGGTTTTTCCTTTCAATTAGGTATTTGTTAAAGCCTAATTAAGTAGGTGTTTGACTTTATTGGGGTTTGTGTTCTAAGTTGATATTGATATGCCATGGAGGGTAATAGGTTTGTTACTTTAGGAAGGGAACTAGATTGTAGGAGATTCAATTGAATATCAAGATACAAAATTAACACCATGATTTATATAAGAACAAACACTCCTTAGTATTAAAAAGAAATAAAAGAGGCATGTCAATGTTTGGGGAAATTAGAGTGATGTATATTCTAAAGATTTGATTAGGTATTATCGATGAGACCAAAAGGAAGGAACCTGAAGCTTTGGGTCATGAGATTTTTAGATGGGTCTCCCATTTTGAAGAAAAAAGGTTGTATTAGCCACAATAAATGATGACTTTTATGGGGAAAGTGATGATAAGCACTTAAAATGCACCCAGTTTATTATTTTTTCCATATTCAACACAAATATCATAAGAGGGATATTTATTGACCATAAAAATGATGAGGAACTAAAGTATCATAGTATAAACTGACATACTAACCTTTCACCTTGTAGACCAGAACCAAAGTGTGTGAGATGTGATTTTCATTTTCCATTTCATCTTAGATTGTATTCAATTAATTGAGGCTAGATTGGTTCTTAGAATTCATCCAAGGCTTTATTAGATTGATGGATTGGGGAAGGAAATGGTTGGGGCATTTATCTATTGCTAGATTTGCATCCATAACCCTGACAAATATGCCTATAGTCCTATTCATGGACTTACTCCACTGATAGCCATCCAATAACCATGTGGTGGAGATTGCCTATATATCCCTTTTGAGGTAGACTCAAAATTTAGATTCTACATGATTTTTTTATTCCTTTCCAATCTTACCATGTAAAGATCATCATTTATTAATATTATCCATTGAAGGTTCAGGACCAAGCCAAAGGTGAATGGATAAGGAGGAATTTTTTAATAGCCAACTCATCATCGATCAACTCGAGTAATTTGGTATTTTCTTGAGTCATTAATTTAAGTGAATTTTAGTGGATATAGTAGGGTTTTATTTGTTTTAAAATCCACCTGTCCTCTTATAATCATTGGCCTCTTAGTTCTAGGATGTCAAAAGTTCTTGTTACCATTCCAAAATTGCTTATATCAAAATTTTCAACCTGGGTCTTCTTACTTCCCAACAATTTTTTTAGGTTTCAGCCACCACCTAAAGTAGTTACTAACAAGGTTTGATCATTAGAGGAACATTTAAAAACAAAAGAGGGAGAAAGATGGGTAGGACATAAAATAAAATAAAATCACATAACAAAAATGAACACATGATGAAATCAAATTTGTATAATATATACACTGCCACCTCTTACTTAGGATACTTTGAAACTCTATAGAGGGGACACCTAAGAAATTGTGCTTCAAGAACTGCACATTTACTGGAAATGGTAGCTCATTTCCCTTGAGGTTTTTGAGACAAAAGGCATTTTGTCATAGGATTTTAGATATCTGATACAAGCTAGTCCAAAGGGGATCAAATTTTGAATATTGGCCTTTCTTCTCATGGATTTGTCCCACATTAGGAATAGGTTAGAGTTTTAAAGGTCTTGATCTTTTCCCTCATATTAAACCATATTTTGACTATATATTAATGTTTAATAAATCTCAATAGAGCTTCATCCTAGGCTTCCTTTAATTGAATCAAGTCAAGGAGTCTAGAATTCACATTGTCATCTAGTTCCATGAATTGTTGCATGAACTTATAAGTCAATAACTTTTGAGTTATCACCTTGATCAGATCCAATCCATAAACTAGAAGGAGAGGAGATATTTTAAGGGCTTGTTTATACCTGATATAGTCTACCCATAGGGAAAACTTTAGTAATGAGTACCATTCTTAGGGATTCTCTCTAATTGATTACTTAATAGCATTGATCAAATTCTTATTGATAGATTTCACTAATCCATTCCCTTGCAAGTAATGATTAGATGAGAACTTCAACATGATCCCATTATCATAAGCCTATTCTATGAATTATGTTCATTAAAAGGTAGGGCCATTATCACATACTAAGGAAATGGGGACCCCAAAACATGTGGTTATCATGTTATCTAATAACTTGATGACTTTGATAGCAATGATCTTTTTGGTTACAACTACCTCAAACCATTTGGTGTAGTAGTTTGTGCTCATTAGGGTGAAATTATGATCAACTGAGGAATTGGGATTAATTACCCCAATATAATCTAGTCCCTATTATACAAATAATTTAGACTCTACAATGGGTTACATTGGTAGTGCCACATGTATTTCTCTCTTAGAAATGTCTAGAATTAGTGGCAAAAATGAACATGAGTGTGAAATCTCATAATAGTGTAGGCCAATAATAACCTGCTCAAATAATCTTGTGAGCCATGACATTTAATATAGGATGGCCAGCTCCTAGTTTTTCATGGAAACTTATCATTATCGCTTTGGCCACTTCTTGTGATACACACCAAAGGTATATTCCTTCATGGCTTATTTTGAATAGAACTCCCTTATTCAACATATACTATGCATCTTTTAATTAGAGGGCTCTTATTTGTGTGTGGTTAAGTCTTGAGGGTTAACTTCCATAGAGTAAAAACTTCATGGCTAGGGCATACCAATATAATTGTAGTACCCTTTATTAGTCCAAATAGTGCATCATGATCCTTGAGTCTATCTATGTTATCAGTTGAGTAAGGCCTTATCCTATAATCATTTTGGCCTTATTGATTTCCATGTCATACTCTTGTAATTTTTTCATCCATTGACATCTTTTCTCACCTAACTCATTCTGTCCTAACATTTGATTTATAGCTAGGTATGAAATAATGGCATGTACTCTATTTTAGAGGATGTATTTCCTAGATTTATTAATTGCCTTGAGCAGGACATAAACATGCTTATCTAGGGTAGAATATATGATCTCAACATCCTTAAGACTACTGATCATAAAATACATTGGGTGTTCTTCTCCTTATAACCTTTGGGCAAGGCAAGTGGCAATGGTGTGTTTTGAAGCAAAAGGATAGACATAAAAGTCCTATGTATAGTTCAAGATAATGAGGACCAAGGCTTGCATGATTGAATATTTGACATCCTATAAATATTTCTTTGATTTTGCATGCCACTCCACTTTAAAACATTATTTCAACATTGCATTCAAGGGCTTCACTATTTTAGTAAATCCAAAATTAAATTTATGCACAAAGTTGATTTTCCTAAAGAAAGATTTTAGTTCGTTCTTGCTATTAGGCAAAGGTAGTTTAGAAATTACATCTAACCTCTTGGGGTTGATAGAAATACCTTATTTTGTGACAATGACTAAGAAGATTACCTTCAGTGATATTGAACACACTTTTCTTTGGGTTTAAGGAAATCTCATACCTTTTGCATCTTTTGCATATTCTTTCCAAGTGGTGCATGTGGTCTAACCTATATTTTGAAAACATAGTTAGGTCATCCATATAGATTATTATGCACTTACCTATCAGTTCCTCAAAATCAAATTCCATTACCCTTTAAAAAGTGGCACTAGCATTGATTAATCTGAAAGGCATCTATTTGTAAGCAAATATGCCCCACTTGGTGGTGAAAGTAGTTTTAGTTCTATTCTCATGGTTTACTAATACCTAGTTATATCCTGAGAAGCCATCCAAGAAATACATCATTTGAGACCTACTCAACATTTGTATCACCTCATATACGGAAGGAAATGGGTAGTTATATTTATTAAAGGCCTATTTGAAGTGTTTGAAGTCCATACATATGTAGATTTATCCATTCTTATTTTTCACCAAGGCCAAGTTAGCCACCTAAGTGGAGTGGAAAATCAAGAAAATTATCCCTACCAAGAGTATCTTATGGACTTCCTTATGTATTACGGGATCCATGATTGGGTTCACCAACCTTTGCCTTTACCTAAAGGGTTTTTATATGGGTTTTAAGGGGATGGTATGAGTAATTACTCTTGGGTTAAAGACCTTAAGGTATCCATAGTCCCAGGTAATCATGTCCTTATATATTAGTAGTAACCTTTATAACTTCTTCAATTCATGGTCTATCCAATCTAGACCTACATTAACCATCTGAGGATTCTCTATAGGACTGAGATTAATGAGTCATCACTTTTGGTCCTCGAACTTGGGTTTATTTGATTGGAAGGTGGAGTATAGCTCATCAAACACTCTTTCTAGTGATATCATCCCCTTTGAGTTCTAGTTTCCATGAATATTTAGGATCCCATCCTTATCCAACTCATTCCTAAGATTGTCTCTATGTGTATCACCTATGATTTGGGCCTTGAATATTCACTCATTGTTGAAGAACTAGATGATTTTTTGGACATCCTCAAAGACCCATAAGTTAGTCATGTTGTCTAAGATAGAGGGACATGGGATGAGTTCTACAGATAACTCTTTTAACTCAATGTGATCTATATGGGTTAGGTTTGTTGCCACTAATGCTAGTGATTCTACTACATGGTTTTCCTCTTAGGGAATAGGAATGATATTGAATGCATTAAACATTTCAATTTGGTCCCAAGCTTAGTGCTTATACCTTCTGAGGTATGATAGTTTGTATTGAAACTTAGTTTGATTTAGTTGACCACTAGTTTAGAGTCACTAAATACTCTTGGTTCATTTTCCTCATGTCTTAACATAGATTATAATCAAAGGATTAGAGCTTCATACTCTTCCAAGTTATTCATGTAAGGAAATTGAAGCCTATATGATGCTAGGTGTTTCCTCTCTAATGGGTATATAATCAAAACACCATATCCACTACCTTATTTGGAGTGAGATTTGTATATATAAATAGATCATAGGACAAGTAAACCTAAGATGTGGTTAGTTTGGTTTTTGAGAGGCTTTATGCTCAATGTGTAGATTCTTAGGTCTAAGAAAACCAAGTTTATCTTCTCATTAATGGAATTATATTTAGTTATCATATGCATCATATGTTATTATCTATCTACCATTATTTGGTTGGCTACTCCTCTCCATGACAACCACACATGGGAGAAATTTGTACCCATATACCCTTTCAAGGATTTGGAATAATCTCTATTGAGGAGCATGTCATAGGCTTTCAAGATATCCACTATTTGAATGTCTATGAAGTGTTGAATCTTAGGACTAGATTAAAACTAGAGGTTGGTGTTTATTAATTCACCTATCACTTTCACCTCTGACTTGTCTAACTGGACCACTACCTTGTCTAATTTTATGGGGGCTAGGATGAGTTTCTCACATATGCCTACTAGTATCACATTGGCTGAGGCTTCTGAATCTACTAATTATTTATGAGAATTATTTACAAATAAATAAATGGTTAAAAGGAAAGGGGTAACTCCATATTATTGTTATGAATGAGCACATTGGTGTGTGTTGATATTAGTTTTGGCTAGGCCTACAGGGTTAGATTTTGAGTCAATATTTTTAGTAGGAGATCTCATTGCTCCATGATTTGAGCAAGCTCATGAAGGGTAATGTTAGCATAAATATTTTTCACATCCTTGACTATGTATTCACCTCATTTAATTTCTATTAATGGGGTCTTCATAGGTGCCTTAGGTTATTGAGGTTTTGGGGGTGGGGGATCATTCCCATCATTTTGGTCTATTGGGGTTGCACCATTATTAGGGGGTGTTAAGTTAATAAGGGGTTGTTATTGTTTCCTATTTTTGAAGGTGTAGTTGCTCCTTTGGAACTATTGAAATGCTTGCACCTCACTAATACCTTCTTTTGGATCATTTTATTCTTGGTTAGGGAAATCCATGGTTTCTAACACCATAGTATTACTAGGGGCTTTACTTGAGCTAGAGGATTTTGGATGATTTGGGACCACCTCATATTCTTACATCTACTTTTAGAATATATTAAAATCAGATCCAAAATATATGTAATGTAGTTCCCCATGTGTTGATGTGTTATTTACTCAATATCAATTAGGTAAAGCTATCTCAAATATATTGATCTTGAGAAGCCTATTAGGTGAAATTTTAGGGGGATTGTGAGGAAAATTTTAACTCCTATGTGGTCTTTGATATGTGATGTTTTTATTAGATATTTTTTCATTAGAATGACTCACCTATATCCATAGCCCTAAGAAGTCATTATTGAGTTTTTGTAACATATGATGAATGACATTTAGCTCAATTTTAGTGGACTTTTGAGGTGTGGTTTTGGTATTATTAGCTTCAACTAATTTTACTTGATGTTGAGTCTAAATAATTAGTTCTAGGCTCCCTTGGGTTAGGAAACTTAGTTGTTGGTTTGAAGTGGGATGACATAGTGGGAGTGGATGAGTTACAAGGAGCAACTGAGGCATAGTTTATTTTGATTCATGCTAGGTAAGAATTTCAATGCAGACATTTGTGGTAGCATATTGAGAGTGGGGTCCATTGTGTGACCCTAGGGGTTCAATTGCCCATATACTTTGATGGCCTCTTCATAAGCTAAGGATAGGTCTATTATGGATACATCCCTCCTTAGGAACATGG
>JARHVA010000168.1:3480000-3565000 GCA_037957365.1 Torreya grandis | reverse complement strand
TCTCATGGGAATTTTTTGAGAAGGGTTAGGATGGATTTAACAACAAAAATTATTTAAAAACACCTTACAGGCCTTCACCCTTTTGTGCAGGATTGTGTGGCCTTCTTCAATCTCAAACCTATAACCTATGTGAGAAAAGATAATAAGATATTTCACCATGTGTTTATGGAATGAGGATTATAATGATGATTTATAGGATTGTTTAACCCTTCACACAAGTGAGATACACCTAAAAACACATTGCACACTCCCTTTTACAACATACATACATGTAGGTCTCTCATGTTTGAAACATCGTTAACACCCTTGTAATTTGGGATATTGAGGACATAAATATATGTATTAATGGTATTTTATGATTATATGTAATTTTAATGGTATTTATTGAGACCATTAATCAATAAAAACATCCCAAAATGCATTAAAACCTCACTTTTGTGTTTACAAGCCTATGGAGGCCATCTCAAGCTTAAACCTCCATTAGAAACATTGACAATGGTATTTAGGGCCTTGAAACCTATAAAATTTATTTTATGGTGATCATTAATATCATTTAAATCATTATTATACCTATAAACATCATATAATCCACTTCGATAAGCTCTAAAATATTGAAAAATGGATTTACAAGCTCTTAAGGTTTTAGAGGGTTTAGGGGTAGTTTGTGGTCTTCTTGGCCATTTGACATTATTTAAAGATCCATAATATGATTTAATGGAATTAAATCATTATAGATATACCTATTTACCTCATCCAATATCCACCATTCACCATGCATTAGGAAAAACAAAATCAATCAAAAAATTGTTCCTCTATTGAGCTTATTTATAGACTATTTTAACTTCTTAGTAATGATTCATAGCTATAATGGATTATTTTTACTTGATAACACATATAATGGACTCTTTAATACCTCCTTATCCAATTCTAATGGATTTAAATTCCCATGAAACTCCTTAATGAATATGACATGTCTGGGAAAACATCTTGTAGAGGTCTACAAAGGAGATTTTGGTCAATTTTAACTTTGTTTATAAGTCTGGGAGAATGGATTTCATCTCTAAAGACATGAAATAGTTTGGAATGGTTTAAGTTACATCATAAACCCTATTTTTTTCTTTAAACCCTTTTGAAACCCTTAATAATGTCTCATAATACCCTGTAATCTCTTAAAAATCCTCTTATTTGAGGGCTTTAATGCCTAGTTTTGCATGTTGAGGCATCAAGAAAGGATTGAGATACCTCTTGGATGATTTAGGGATGTGTTTTTACTTTATTATATTCATGAAACCTCATAAACCTTTTTAATCATGTGCCTTTAGCTCCCAAACATGCAACCTCCTTGAAATACAACCTCATGAAAGCTTGTTCTTCTTTGATCCTTGCTTGAAATCTATGATTTTCATCCATGAATGGACATATTTTTCATTGAAAGATCCTAAAAAATATATTTGAAGTCATAAAATATCAATAACCATGTTTAAATGAAAACTATTTCAAGGCACTCTTTCATATTTAATGAGAAATTAAAACCACCAAAAGGCAAAGTGGAAGGAAATAATTGTCCTCGGTGACCTTTTTGACTTGTTTAAATGGATTAGAGGGATTATGGAGGAGATATAAAACATTATATGACCTTTTATAAGACATTAAGAAGGATTATTCTCTAAAAATGACTTAAATGGGTCCATATATGACATTTTGACCTTTTATACCTTCAAGTGCACTTTTGAGATCTTCTTACCTATTGAAAATAACCTATTAGGACCCCTTTTATTTTTATATGACCTTGAGATAACATATTAGACTTCTAAACACATATTTAATTTTACTCATTTACAATGCTTCTAGGTATGGAGTGATACCTAACAAGGTTAATCAAGTCTTAAACAAGAATTTAAGACACAATTTTCACATTGAAGAGTCCTCTAATAGTTATAACACAAACAATACCTCTAAAAATGTTTATGAGACTCATTCAAAGCATCAAAAGTACAAAAGAGCTTGATTACTTGTGCATATCTAGTCTGTAATTCATCTAGTCATCATGATATGCCTACAAGAGGAAGTACTCAATTGATCTTTAAAAAAAATACTCCTCTCCAAGTGTACAAGTGTCCTAAGGACCAAGGGTGGCTAGGATAGCCAACAGGTTCCAAAGCCTCTAAGAAAATAATATCATGTAATAACCCTATCTATGTCTTCTAATGCATAAAATTAAATATAATTTATTGTTATCAAATCTTATAACATGGATATAAATGGTTTAAAATAAATAAGGTATCATGGTAGGCAAATGGAGACCTAGATCACCTAAGGTGGGAGATGACAAGCCTAGACAACACTATAAATACACTAATTTTAAGTGTAGAGGTAATCTAAAAAATGAGTTATACATTCAAATTTATTACTTTGTGCAATATCTATCTATAAAATGAAATGATAAAAGTTAAATATATTTACCTTTGTACTAACATGTTGAGTCTCAATATCCCCTTTGGCCAACGACACTTTACAAGAGATTGATGTGGATTTATAAGGATAACACTAATTGAAATCAAATATAGGCTAAAATATTCCCTATTTTCATCCAAGACTTCCCAAAATATAGACTATAATTCCTCCAAGGCAAACCCTAAGAAATGGATGCATCAAATGTAGATGTAGAAGAATTATGAGTTGTAATAATAAAAAAGTGAATGTCAATCTCTATTGTATTTAAATGAGGGTTGTATTTATAATAATGGATATTTTATAACCATTCCACAATTTTAGTTGACAAGGTCATCCTACCATGACTCATTTTTAGAAAGTTAATGTTTAGCCTCAAACTAGGCTGACCTAGGTCAACCTAATTCTATAACATGTGTTATAACTTTTACAACTAGGTTGACCATAACTAACCTATTAGGTAAAATCAGTGTTTTCTTAGTTATTATATACTTGTATAGGGTTTTGGAAATTTAGGGTATGTAGTGGGTTTAGGTATAATTAAATTAACCAACAATATTTTGAAGCACCAATGGTTTACCTACCCCTTTCCTATTGTACCCTTTGATGTGTGAACTCAAAGAAATTGAAAATAGATAGGTTCCTATAAGAGATAAAGTGTCAATAAATGATAAAGTTTAAAAATATTATGTATACACATATTATCCACCTAATGTTCATCATGTGTCACAATAGTGTTACAATCGATGGTGCTTCAAGAAAGAACATAACAACACAACAACTGAGCTAATTCAAATTAAATATGAAAATAAATGTTAAAATTTCCATATAAATACCTTAACTTACCTTTATTCTTATTGACTACATGAAAATATCATAATCTCGATTGTGGAGGCCATAGTACCTAGATTTGAGAAAACCTAGGGATACAAGGCTAAAAATTCAAGTAATGTGTGTATATAGGATGGTCAAAATAACAATGAGTAACTCTAAAAATAAATTAAATAATCTAGAAAATTGGCAAGCCAGGATTAAAAAGGCTAAAATAACACCAAAATACCAAAAATGTAATAAAAAATGATAAAAAATGAAAGTAAAACATAGTAAATTATGTGAAAAAGCATGTAAAACATTGTGAGTAAATGAAATATCAATGTGAGGAAAAATCAAAGAAATATATGAAATGTCACCTCATATCAAATAAGCATGTCAAATCAAACACAAAGAAAACATAAATGACTTAAAATAAAAATTTAAATCAAAATATAAGACAATCATGTCAAGTCAAGCATAAAAAAACATGTAAGAATTTCTATGTTTAATGTAATATAAGTAAAGTCCAAAAAAATCAAACAAATGAATAAATGAAAATTCAAAATCTATAAATAATGATGACTCAAACTTAATTTTTTTATAAGATACGATGTAAGAAATCACAACTACCTAATGACATGACTAACATGATAATGAGATGGTGTGGAAAGTAGATGGTATAAGGGTGTTTGTGAGTAAGGCCTTATCCTATCCTATATCTTACAATAAAACTCAAAAATAAATCCAAAGATGCATAATAAGCAAAATTTGATCAAGGATGTGATTATCTAAAATCAATATCCAACAAGGGGTTTTCAGGAATAATGTGATGTAAATAACGACTATGAGGCAACACATGGATGATGTGAACATCCTTATTAATAATGAGACACACTAAGAAAGTGATCAAGGATAGAAATTATTGACATTAAGGACCTAAGACACTCCAACAAGTTCACACAAATTTTGGGTTAATAAGTGAAGTACATTTGTCATCCCATTAAGGCTATATGCATGAAAATTAAAATAGATCCTAATTTTCCATAATTTGTTCCCTAATCCTTATGACCCATTACAAATTGATTGGTATACTATGAATATTGGGTAATTACATGAAAAATTGGGTGAGAACATAATAATATGAGATAATGAGACCTCCTACCTCACTCTATTGGTTTACCACACCCCAATGGACCTAGTATCTATCATGAATCCAACTATGGAGTTTTAGATTCAACTAAGATGGGATATACACCAAATAAAGATAATGTATTTTATTTTGATTTAAATTTTAATATTATATTTGACTTTTATTCAATGTCTTTTATAGTATGATATAGCTTTTAAATATTTTGGCTTTTCTATTCCTCCTCCATATGGATTTGGAGAACCAATCATGTGTGATATATGTAACTTAAACAAGAGGTCTTACACTTATACACTAAAGAGAAGGACATAAAGATCATGGTGGATAAAGACCACTAGAATTTCCCACAAGTAAGTATGAAATCATAAAGTTGACTTATGTGTGCCTCAATTGAAAGGAAATAAAGGAAAGATGGATATCATGAAAGATCTGTCCATGTAATAAGTGATATAATGATGAATATTCTCATATCTAATCACAAGGAGGTTATAAAATGTTATGAAAGGGATGGGGATATTATATTATATTCATTTCAATAGGAATTTGTTCTAACCTACAATGAATCTTTCATAAGCACTAAAAAAAGTAGCAGTCATGCCAAAAGAAGGTGATAGTAAATGGTCATCACAAAAATAGGGGGAATATAAATTAGGGCCTAAGAATCACAAAGAGACTATATCAAAAAATGATAAAAATGTGATAAAATTAAAATCAATGAATACCTTTAAGGTGATACTTAAGAACCACAAGGGAAACAAAGGCTGAAAATAATGTGATATAAAACCAAAGAATAAAAAAGGAGACAATGGTGTAAGTAAAGTGATACTAAATGTAATCATACACATACAAAAGAAGAAGCATGAGACAAAAACTGATAATAAAAAATCTATGTTAACATCTATATCAAAGATGAGGATGTAGAATACAAGCCTATGTGTCTTGAAAGGTTTCTTGAAGTTGAATTTGTTTATTATTATGAAATGTACAAGAAGAGTGGGAATTACAGGATGCCCTAAAGGGTAATATGATGTAGATATGGGCATCACAAGATGACCAAAATTATGAAGTGATATGTGCATGGGCATTGAAATATGCCCCAAAATGTGATGTGGAGTAAGGTGAAATTGAATAATTAGAATGAGGTGCATTGGGATAGTAGGTGTAGTTAGAGATAGGTAAATGTGTTTATATGTTGGATTTTAAAGATGTTTAAATTGGCATAGGACTTGTATGGGAGCTTTGAAGAGTTATATAATATAAAGGAGGACCATTTAAGATGTGATTTGGAGTAGGCATTTGAACTAGGTTCTCCTTAAGTTTAATTGATCTAAGAGCTTGACGTTTGATGAATGCAACCACCTTCTTGAAGTTTTTCATGATAGTTATCCTTCCTTTATTTCTGCAAGAATAAGGGTCAAGTATGGTTTGAAAAACATTAGTGGATGATTTGGGATTATGAGGGTGTTGAAATTGATCATTATTTAGTTTATTGTGATGTGATTGTGATTCTTGACATTGGGCTTATGAGGCTTTAAGATAGTCTTGATAACATTGTTGTGTAAGAGTATCAATATTGAGATGTGGACCACACAAGAAGGTAAGAAGTAATCTATGAATATCATGAAAATTTTAATGAGAATAATTATCTTATCATGCCACCAAGAAAACTTGTCAGGACTTTACCATTTTGGAGGAGGTTTGGAAGGATCAAAGCTTGTGGGTTTAGAGTGTGGCAATTTATTTTTAAGTTATTATAAACTAAAGAGAGGGTGGGTTGGGTTAAATTTGGTTGATTGAATGCTCCATTTTGAGTTTTGGGAGGCTTATATGAATCAATGTTATGAGAAAATAATTGGAAATATTATTTAGTATTTATTTAAGTGATTCAAATTCACTCATAAGAAAGTCTTACCTTTTCACTTGGTCTAAAGATTCTTATAAAGTTTTAGGGGGAAACATCTAAACTTTGTATTGAATATGAAATTTAAGAGAGGTGATAAATATTTTTAAAATATTATCATCACTCATGTTATGGTCCACTTTGTGAGCTAGAGACTTCTATCATTTGATGAAAGGGTGATCAAAATTTTTAGGTATATTCTTAGCATTGACAAAGTGACTAAAGTTATTCTTAGGAATATCATTATGTTGAAATTATTTAACTAGAGCATTGATTAAATACTCTAGTTTTAAGATGTAATGTTGAGGGATTTGATTATACCATTATAAATAATCTCTCGTTAATGTTTTGAAAAGAAGTTTAGTAGTATCAAAAGTGTTATTTAGACCCATTCCTAATAGAGATTACCAAAATATTTAAGAAATAGAGTGGGGTCCTTAGTTCCATAATATGTAATAGTTGGAGAAATATTTCTAATATCTATGGATACAATGAATGGAAATAAAGGTTCATTTTGAAGATGTTAAATCATTTTTTCATGTATGAGAGGTTGAGGGATGATATTCCCATTGGCATCTCTAAGAGGAGGGAAAAAACTCTGATCTGGTTGATTCATGATGACTTGAGGTGGTTTACTAGCCATTTATAATATATGAGATTGCATTTGCATCATTTGATTACTATGAGTGATTTGTATATTGGTCATTTTTTGAAGTATTATATCGAGGAGTTGAGTCATATCAATGGGAGGATTAATATTATTGTGTGGAGGGGGATTCCCAACATTGGTATCTAGAGGAAGACTAGGGTGAGTAAATTCAACTATATTACATTGTATTAGCCTTGATAATGCAAAATTTAGTTTTCACGATGTAATAATTGGTTTTTCATTAAGAAGACATGAAGGAAAGAATTTAATGGTTTTATTTTAAGTGCTAATATAAGTGAGGTTATGATATAAATCCTTAATTATGTAGTATTTTTGACTGATTGAAAGTTGAAAACATAACATTATTATGAAATAAAATTAGGTCAACCAGGTTCAATGTAGTTTTAAAAAAATAATTATAAATAAAATTAGGGTTGACTTAGTTCTATAAAAAATATAGAAAAATAAAACTAGGTTGACTAGGGTCGACATAGTTCTATAAAAAAGAGAGAGAAATAAAACTAGGTTGACCATGGTCAACTTAGTTCTATAGAAAAGATAGACAAATAAAATTAGGTCAACAAGGGTCAACTTAATTAGATTGAGGGATAAATTTAACAATATTGAAAATAAGTAATTTTAGATGATATAGTATGATAAACACAAGCAAAAGGATAAAATACAAAATACTAGTTCGATTTTGGTCGACTTAGTCTATTAAAAACAATCAATTGGGTCAACACTAGCCAATCAGTTGAATCACACAACAAAGAATTATATTGATGTTGGATGATACAGTCTATAATATAAAAGTGAATAGAAAGTAATAAATAAAAATTAAATTTTGTAACTACTATTGATAACTAATTATCCAAAAAGAAGATTGGGAAGATGTACAAAAAGGATTTATTTGATAGTGTACACTCCTAAAGATAATTACTTGTCCATTATAAACTATTAACCTAATATTTTAGAGCACTGAATATAGATGAAGTATCATTCCCATATCCAAATAAACCTAATTTTAAGGGTAATCTGGGAGTAAATTCTTGATGCTAACCACTAATTAGTGTACTACAAAATTAGATGGATGAATGGCTTCTTAGAGTTCAATTAAAAAGGGATTCTTATGCATTTCCTAAATACTATGAGTTATGTGAAAAATAAATCTTGAATTTAGATTTGTACTATGGATATGATTATTAATTCAATCCATTCACACCATAATATTTATAAACAATAGATAAAGACTACAAATAGAGTATCATGTAACCCTTTATGATAGTAATTAAGTACTTTTAAAACTGTTGGTACACAGTCTCTAAGTAAATCAAGACAAAGTGAAAATAAAGAGGTGAAAACTAAATTACAATTTTTGAAAGTAAATAAATAGGAATCCAACTCTTTTCAAAGCAAAAGTGAGATTAATTACTATGAAAAATAAAGTGAATTGCCTTATGTTGTTACTCATATAACATGACCCATTATCAACTAAAATGGGGACCCTCTTTTTAATTGATCATTCCCTTTAAAATTTTAATGGTATGTCTATTTAAATATTTCATAGATTAACCATTTGATAAATAATAATTTTTAAATGACTGAAGGTGCTTGTTTTCAATATTTTTTTCCATGATAAACACTCAGTCTAATCTTTGTATCTAGGTTTGTTAAGGAAGGTTACTTGAATTTATCTTAGACTAAAAGGTTTTAATCATTTAGAATAATTTTTTTGGAGAGTCTTTAAATTACCATTTGAAGTAAATATGACAAATGCTTACAATAATTATTTGTCTTCGATTGAGTATTTTATAGTTTTTATCTTGGCAATCCCACCCATTTGTACTTTAAATTCAATAGGAATTGGTTAAGTGTTGTGATAAATTTCAATTTTAACTTAGTCACTTTCATAAAATGGGTTCAATCTTATTGGGTTTTGTCCTAATGGGCTATTTTATTCTTCTAAGTCTATCCCTTTTCAATCCATTTATGCTTTGAATCTAATATAAATTAACTATAAGTTTCTTTGTTCATCTTTTTTTTATAGCCAATTTAGATAAAATGGTCAACAATTGATTTATAAATGCTTCATTTTCATTCAAAATGGTTTCATGTTGTTAAGAATCAACATTCATTTTTTCAATTTAAATGACTTAGCCATTTTAATTTAAAATAATTAACTATTTGAATTTGAATTTTCTTAACTGTTGGCTTTTTATTTAAACATGATGACTATATCATATCATGTTGTGCCCATAGGTATCTATCTTGGATCCAATTCCATACAGTGCTTTTTCATGACTCGTAGAGGTTCTAAACCATTCAAAATGCTTTAGACACTGTCAAATTTTTAGTTATGTCTAAAGCCATGTGGCACATTTCATTCATCTAGTTAACATAGCCCTAGATGAGTGGATTAGTGAGATGTTTCCAAGTGCCAAGATCGTAATGACCTAATTATGGCTACTTCTATACAAGACAAATGATCTAGGCAAGTGGGTTAGTGAGATACCACCACATGGCATCATCCTAATGATCCATTAATCTTGTAAGGATCCATGTAAATCCTAACCTTTGAGTAAGAGGGTTAGTAAAATCACACCACATGGCATCATCCTAGTAATATACTATCTCAGAGTGATCTATACATAATTAGTGACATCAATAATCTCTAGGAAAATGGGTTAGTGGTATGTTATCATGTGGCATCATCATGTTGATTCATAGCCCTAGGGTAGTCTATGTAGCCTAGTAGAGTGTTAATGTTCCAAGTGAGTGAGATGATGCCATATGGAAATATATATCCTCAATATGGTGAAACACAATCAAAACAACATCAAAGTCTTAGTTGAGAATTGGAAAATCATAGGGTAAATGTGTGGTAGGAAGATAATGAACAAAAGATAGGTTGATTGCATAGCCAATAAGGCAAGGTATGACATCAAGTTTGATGGCCCTTATAGTAATCAAATCCATCAAATCATAAGAACAGAATATGTGTCTAACTTAGCCTATAAATCCAAATTTTAGGGGTGCCTTAATGGCAAATTGATCATAAAATACAAAATTTAAAGGTAATTTTGGCGATAACATTGAATATGATCATGGTGTGCACGTTTGAGAATGTATAGAAAGCAATAATAAGGATAAATTTACCTTGAAAAAGAGTAATTTTATGCTACATAAATAGATGTGCAAAATCTAAATTATAATTCCAATGCATTTCCAACCACTTATATCCACACTTGACAGACAAAATTTACTTCCATGGTTCATAGTAGCATTTCCTAGTTAAAAGTTTCAACTAAATTTTGATTCCATATTGAATTCTTAGCTACTTCTACTTGTGGACATGTTTTCCCTCTCCTTTTGAATTTTGATTTTAAACCTCTCTTGTTCCTATTTATAGGACTTTGAGAGCCTTATTCAAGGCTAGCATTTTTAGAATTAGATCATGTTATGTATGTTTAGATGTTTATGAATTTTAATAGAGACATAGAGTATTAGACATATTTCCTTATGCATTTCATTACCTTTTAGGATAATTTCTCCCTACTCATGTTTTAATCTTATTGATTTGGAGGTGTTTTCTATACTTAGATGATTGTATGAGTCTAAGACATTATTAATCAAAAGGAAAATATTGATACTTTAAAGGTTATTGAGATTGTGTAGTCATTTATTACACATGTTTTATGGTAGTTATTCCTTTCCTACTCATATACAACCTCCTCAGATTCTGGCACAGCCTTTAATTGGAGTTGTGCTAGGTCTAGCTCAAATGAAGATTAGTTTTACTAGATTCACTTAGTCATGTGGTTTCAGATTCATTTGTGTTGGTAGAATTTTTTTTATCTCTTTATCCTAACTCTTTTATGTTTTATTTATAATCAAGTTAATATAGAAATAAAAGAAATCTAAATTTAATTATTTATCTTGATTGATGCTTTCAAGTTCAGTTTATCACTATTGTAGCATTATTGCATTAATAAGCATGGTAAACTAGTAAAGAAATGAACTATTTTCATTCTATGTACATCTTAGGAATTTTTATTTATATTAGAGGCTGAGTTATGCAAGTGTATATCAAGGAAAATGCATAATCTCTTAATAAATGCCTTAGACAAAGCTAACTGCATCTTAATTTGTTAAAGTAGTCCCCTTACATGGAATAGTCTGCATAATCTAACTTAGTAAAGACCAACATATTAAGACTTGATACATTTAGAACTTAGGGGAGGTATTTTATTTATTGGATATCCCTCCTTTTAGGAGAGGTAGGAGCTAACAAACCCTTTTACTAATTCATAGCTTGTCTCAAGTGACGAATAAACATGTTCTAACACTAGAAGGAGGGATAGTCGAATCAAAAGTTAAGTTTGTATCCAAAGCTTAAACTAAGGTATTCCAAAAACATTTTAGTCCAATGAGTTAGAAAATAGCTCAAGCTAGAGAATAGAATAGTAAATACGAGATCCAAGTTTGTTGGGATCAATTTAGAGCTTTCAGAGCTCATAAACCATAGGAAGCCAAGAGTTGATAAGGATAAAATGAGAAATAAACCTTCCCAATCAACAAGTAACTCACCTACAATTATGATCCTTCCTTTAGTTAATCCATTCATTATCCCCCTACATATCCCAATGGCCATGTCATGGCTTTGGCAAGGAATTTATTATTCTATGGCTATCCTAAGCATACCCCATGACCTGCCTAAGAAACCAAACAAGTTCTATCTTAAATTAATAGTAGGAGGAGTCCATATGGTTAAGGAACATATTAAAGCCTTTAAATATGCACTAATAAAAATTTAAGTTCAACACAAGGATATATCCTAAAGATTATTCCCATATTCTTTAGGGGAATACACTTATGTTTGGTATCTTGGGTTATTGCATGGGTCAATCACTTCCTAGGATGATTTAGAGAGAGTGTTTGTGAACCATTTTAGGCTCCCTCTCAACCCTGTGATACTATACTTTCATTTCATAACTACTAAAGGAGAACATAATGAGTCTATGAGTATGTTCAATGCTCAGTTTCACAAATTATACCAGAGGCTAAAAAACCCATATATACTAGCAACATGCCCTTTCATTCAGAATTACTTGAGATCCCTTGATCCTTTAAAATTAATTTTACTTAAGAACCTAGCTACATTAACATCCCTATCTCTAGCTTATAATGAAGTAGTCAACATAGAGAACCAAATGGTTCCACTTTCACAAGGATTTAGTGCAAGATTTCTACCATCCATAGGATAACTAGGGATATATAATCAGATCTATATTCTATGTTAGACTATGTATTTTATGTATTTATCATGTTTTCTACCGTATTAACTAGATATCTCATCCTTTAGTTAGTTTTTCCTATGTGAGGATTTATCCCACATTAGCTAGTTATGCTAGTTCTGTGTTTCACCTTGCCTATTTATACAAGAGCTTTCCTTTGTACTAGCATATCATATTATTGAATAAAACTTGATTTACGTTGACTTAAAATCAAATGTCTATATCTTCATGTGTGATTTTTTTAGATTTATCACTTCTAAATCTTGGATCTAAATTCTTCTTCACCATTCCTAACATGGTATTAGAGATTTTAAGTGTTGCTTCCATACACAGATGCATTTTACTTTAGAAATTTTCCTTTCCACTTCTTCTTCCTTTGTCATAAATCCTCAGCCATTTTTCTTTCCCTCTTAAAGATCAGGCATGTCAATTAAATCTTTGAAGAAAGTGTGTGGTTTTTATCCTTGAGAGAAGGTGGAGAGGAAGCATAGGAGAAAGGCATACGTGGAGATCTAGTTTTGGCACCATTTGTTAAAGACTTTTTGAAGTTTTTATTACTTTTAAAGTTTTTTTATTCTTCTTGATCTAAAACATTGCTTCTACCATGCATCCTTATTCTACCTATTCCACATAAAGCTTAATTTTATTTTGCTAAGGCATTGGAATCTAGTTTTTGCATTGGAAATCTCAAGCCTCTTGTATCTTGGAATTTTCTATCTGTTGAAGGTATCATATCTCAAAAATGAGGCTTTGGTTTTTTTCATATCTGCTTATTTACTAAGGAGGCATCATCTCTTAAAATCATCTTTTTTTATTCTTATTTCAGATTTGTCTTTTTTCAAGATTGGAATTGAAAATTTAATCATTTGTTAAGTAGGAGGAGGAGATCTAGTGTGGAGATGAATATCTAAATGTGACATTGAAATTTAAGTTGTGGGCATTAAAATTTGAATGTGGCATTGACATCTTCAAGGAGGCATCAAAGATATACTTATTCACTTTTGCATTGGAGAAGAATATTTAATGTTTAAAGGCATTGACAATATCTACTAAAATATCTACCTATGTTGGAGTTTATCAGTGCAAAGGTGCCTTTTTTGATATATGGGCATTGGAATTTTCTACTAGACATTGGAATATTTATAGATCAAAGGCATTGGACTATGGTAGAGAGGCATTAGAATGCTTCAAATACTTGGTAGAGAAGTGTTTAAATATATACATTATCCTATCTACCATTATTTCTTGTATGATTTATAGTCAAAATAAAGAGAAAACCTACATTTCTTTCCTTTTCTGAGGTATCTTAGTCTTCTTTGCTGCTATGCAGAGGTGCTAAAGTGACGCTTGTAGGAGAGCTACTTGCTTGGCATTCTTTCTGGAGGAGCATAGATGTGTTTTTGAATTTTTATGGAGGGATATGATATTAAAACAAATAGTATTCTTTCTTTTCCTCTCACAAACACAACTAGTTTTATTCATTTTTTATTTCCAAACTACATTTTTTTGTCTCAAGAGGAAGCAAACTTTACTTGCACAAGCATAATGGTAACTAGGAGGATATTGTTTCATGTTGGTTGGCATTTCTAAATATATGGTTTAATTCCAATTCTAAAAATTGGTTGGATGACTATATTCTTTTTTGATTTTCTCACCAAAAATAGTTTTTAGTGTTTTTTAATGTTTTGACCCATTTTATGAGAAATTATAACACCAATAACTTTTGAACTGTAACTCAGATTTGAGTTATATTTTTTTTAAGTACATGGTTTTCAATTATATATCCATTAGTGTTATTAATTTTTAAAAACTCACTAATTTTATAAAGTGATAAATTAGGGGGGAGTCCTTAATAAAATCTTTTTTGGGGGGGGTTGTCTTGGTGTCAATTTTTGTGCACCCTTTTGCATTATTTCTACTTTAAGGTGATTAATTAGCATGGATTCTACTTTTTATGTTGACCATTATAAGCCTTTGAATACATATAATTACCATACATGGAGACCTTGAATGAAAATAATCATAAAACACAAAGGATTATGGTCCCTAATAAATGAAACAAAACCACAGTTTACACATGAATTTAAAAAAATTCAGCGCCAATGTAAGTTTGAAGAGTGTATGGGCTTGATTATGGGTTATGTGAGTGATATTATTTTATTTCATTTTAATGGGTGTGATTATCCATTAAAAATGTGGAATAAGTTAAATAGTTTATTTGGGAAAGTAGATCATTTGAGAGCCATGCAACTTGAATTGGAACTCACTTCACTAAATTCAGATGAATTTTCCTCCATTGTAAACTATCTCACTAAGTTTATTTATACAGTTGAATGGGAGTGGAAGAGATAACAAGGATGAAGAGTGTGTATACTTAATCTTTTCTAAGTTGAGTGGCTCATTCTAAATATTTTATTTTACCTTTTTATCTAGTATGGATGACTTAAACACCACATTCAAAATACCATATCTAGAGTTGTTCTATGAGAGACTTACTAAGAAGAAATCCAAATTATCTCACCTTGAGCCTTCCACCTCTAAAAAATAATTAGTTTCATAACATCCTAATACCAAGGGAAAAACTAAGAGTAATAAAAAGAACACCCCTACTCCAAAACCATCTTCCAAATCTGAGAATAAGTCTAACCTATCTTTCTCCTATCATGGGGGGATTGGTCATGAAGAGTCTAGGTGTTTCAAGAGAATGAAAGATATAGAGGATTCCATTATGAAACAATTTTTTTTACCTCCACTCCTTCACCATCTCATGAGCATGAAAAAGTACTTAATGTTGTTGGGAGATCAAAGTTACCTCTTTTTAGATAGTTGGGTTCTAGATTCTAGTGCTTCACACCATATGACTTCTTTCAATGAGTCCTTTATATCTCTTAGTCTAAGTTATACTTCTAACATTGAGGTTGGAGATTCATCCTTCATTTTATTTAAGGGGAAGGGTGACATACAACTAGATGTTGGTCATATCACTGATATATTATATGTTCCAAACATCACCACCAATATACTTTCAGTTTATCATATTTTTCATTTTGGTTAAGGTAAGATAGTGATTTTCACACCATAGGGTGTTTAATTTCAAGCTTTGTTGGATCCATAGACACTTATTACATAGGGTGTTGTTAATCATATTAACTATACTATTTTGAAGGTTTTGATGATACTCCTCCTATAGGGATTATTTAATTTCTCATGTAGATTATAAGAGTTGGATTTGGCATGAGATATTTGGACACCTAAACTATAAATATTTAAAGGAGTTGAGCACTCACATTATGGTAGAGAGTCTTCCTATAGTTTCATGTCTTGAGGGTGTTTACCCCTATTGTGTATTGGAGAATAACACTAGGATCTGTTTACTAAGGGTATGCCCATGAGAGCCTCTTCACCACTTGAGCTTGTGCATAATGATTTGATGGTCTTTCCTAGTCCTTTCAATAGAGCTAAGTATGCACTTACTTTCATCAATAATTTCTTGAGGTGTACTTGGGTTTATTTACTTAAGTACAAGATTGATGTATTTTCTCACTCAAAAGTCTTTAAGGCTTTGGTTAGGAAATACTCTTCAAGTTTCATCAAGAAGCTTCATGAAAATAATGAGGGGGAGTACTTCAGATGAGAGTTCTTTAAATTTTTGGCAACTCATGGTATTGTTCACCAACATTCTATCGCACATAATCCACAATAGAATGTCTTAGCAAAATTAAAGAACCAAACTATAAAGTAGATGGATAACTCTATGATGCATTCATGAGATTTACCTCCTATCTATTGGTTAGAGGTAGTTAATTATGTGAACTAAATTTATAACCACACACCACATCGAGCACTTGAGTATATGACTCTAGAAGAGGCTTAGTCTAGAACCAAACTTGATGTATCATTTTTTTAAGTCTTTGGGAGCCTTGCTTGGGAATTTATACTAAATAATAAAAGGAAAGTATTAGAAAAGAAGAGCAAACCTTTAATTTTTTTTAGGGTATTATGAGGACATGAGAGCTTATCATCATTTAAATCTTGATATTCATGATATTTATTTTTGAAAACATGTACATTTTGATGATAATTTCACATCTCATGACTCTTAATCTTCTTCCATGCCTTATTCTTCTTCTTTTGATGATTCATCTCCTCTCAAGGATTCATTCTTTAAGGAACTAGTTTAATATATTCTTGAGGAGGTTATAGAGGATGAGGATCATGTTCACACAAATATTATCACTATGCCTAGGTGGGCTCATGATATAGTTTCTAAGGAAACACATTTAATATAGGATCTTCCACCTACTTGACATCATCATGTACATTCAATGAGTATTAGACTTTTATGTCAGGGATTCTCTAGGGATGCAAAGTCTTTTTCATAGGCTCATAGGATATTGGAGTGGGATGATGTGATGACAAATAAGTATTCTTCATTAATGAAGAATCACATGTGGTATTTGTTGACTCTTCCTAAGGTAATAAAGTTGGTTAGGTGCAAGTGGATTTACTGCACCAAGTATGTATCTGATGGGTCTATTGACAAGTATAAGTCATATCTTATTGCAAAAGTGTTCTCATAGATCAAAGGTATTTATTAATTTGATATTTTTTTACCCATTACCAAGATGTATTCTATTCACTTTGTACTTTATCTTTTTGTATTATATAGAACACTCTAGTCATGAATCCCATCCTAGGTGCTATGTATGGTACCTATGGCCTAGTGTATACACCAACCCTAAGAAACTACATGCCTAGTAGTCTACCTTATATACCTCCCAATAATATAATGACCTAAGCAAACCATCAACAAATGATGCCAATGGTATACAACATTGTTTCCACACCAAGTACTAGTGGGTATACTACATATGAAATCACTCAACAAGCACTTCCATCCTAATTGATCTCTCAAACACTTACTGATAATGCTCACAACCATGCTCCTATGACCACCCATACATTATTGAACTCAAATGCACTTATGAATAACCTTAAATATCAAGCAACAATCCAAATTAGGAGTAACACACACCCTAAAGTAAGTAACCTTAAATAAATGGTCCAAAGATTATCTAATGATATGATTAACATGCATAAGCAAGGCCCTCTAAATTGAAGTTAGAACACTAATAGTACATATCAAGTCAAGAATTTAAATTTCTAGAGGCCCCATAGCTAATAGAATTCTAGGATTAATAACAAAAGAGTGCATAGTCTTCTTGATAGTGCCAACGAAAATAACAATCATACTTATAGATTTGTAAACTTGGCTTATTTGACCTTGAAGACTTGGTGCTAAGTGCATAATACAATAGGCCGTACAAAAATAAATTATTTATAGTTCATGTATTTGATTTAAACATCTTCCAAAAGGATATGGAAAACATGGAAATTATGCTTACTCCTGATGAAATTTAGAATCATGGAGGGAACCTAAACACAACTTCAGTATTAGAAATTTATGAATTTCCATTTAAGGATGAAGATGAACCCGAAGATAATTTATATGAGGTATACACATTTAGTTAGTTTCAAAGAGGATCCAATTATTAGTTGAGGATTAAATCAACCAAACTATTGACCACCTCTACTCCCACAAATAACACTTAAGTTCCACCTAATGTGAATTTGAGTGAAAAATCCTCTTCTACCTAAAGGAATTCCCACTTCTTATTAGACTAATAATTATGTTTCATTCACCCTGAATAGTAAGTAACTAGAGAAGGCAAAAATTAGCTATGATAATGTTGATGATCTTTAGAAAACCAAAGCCAAATAACTATGTTTGAGTTTCTACAAAATTTTAATCAAAAACAATTTTTTTTGAAAGAATTTTATGATAATAAAGGGAAGGAATCTGCCAATATTTCTAATGTTCATGTTATTATTTATAAATAGAAGACTAAGACTCCTCCATTTATCTTAATAGTCAGGATATTTGGTAGAAAATTACATAATTGCTTGGTTAATTTAGGTGATTCTAGGAACGTCATGCCATACAATGTTTGACATCAATTAGACCTTACACCTATAAATTAAAATAAAAAAATTATCCAATTGGGTAAAATATAGGTAAAGGTTGTGGGTTATTTAAACCACATACACATGTAATTGTCCTCAGATCCAAGGATTCAGTAATTCATTGATATGTAAGTGGTGGATATTCTAGATGCTTATGGAATATTATTAAGTTGAGACTAGTCAAGAACATTGAATGGTTATATGGTGAATGATTTTAGCCATATGTGGTTACCTTGTGTGGCTTACCCAACCAAATTAGAATAGAGTGGGAGCATAAAATGGATCTTATGGTCATTGAGTATAATAGAACTAATGAGATCCTCTATAAGTAATTTGAAATAGGAGTGTATCTATTTGACATAGGAGTGTATCTATTTGAAAAAGAATAAGAAGCTCATATTAGTCTCTCCATAAACATACTCAGAGTGAAAAAAGTCAAAAAGTGGAATAATTGGACCTATTACATGAGCAAGACTTCTGTTATGCTCCTAAAATCATCTCATTTTAATATATAGAGCTCTGACATGTGAAATCATAGAATAAAAGGATTTAAACAAAGATGAAGAGTCTTTATGCTCTTCACAAAGAGAAATGATCACAATGGATAGTTATATCCTTGTTTCTCCCATGAGATAATTATGCTCAGACTTGTTTCCAACTAAAAAATTATCTCAAACCAAGAAATATATAAAGTGAATAATAAAAGATGAGTAAGAGCACTAAGAGGTGAAAATTATAGTGATATTTTTAACGGTACCCAAATGATGTCATTCTTTGATGGGTATTCAGGATATAATCAAGTGGTAGTTAATTATGGGGATAGAATCAAGATAACTTTCCCTACCAAATAGGGTACCTTTATATATAAGATAATGCATTTTATCTTGATCAACATAGGTGATAATTTTTCAAGGGTAATGGATGTTGCATTCAAATACCTTATGAGAAAGTGCATATTTGTGTGCATGGATGATTTGATAGTCTTCTCCAAAAGAAGATAAAATCATGTAAATAACTTGAGAAAAGTGTTGCAAAGATGCAGAGACCATGAGATTTCATTAAATATTAAAAACATATATTTGAGGTAATTGAAGACAAACTACTAGGCCATATTATTTTTGAAAGGGGTATATCCATAGAACTTAATATAGTGGAGGTTACCCTAAAAATACCACAATATAGCACTAAGAAAGAGTTGGAGTCATTATTTGAAAAGATAAACTTCATGAAGGAAGTTTATATCTATAATTTTTGAGATAATCAAGTTGTTAAATACTTTGCGTAAGAAGGATGCCAAGATTAGTTGGATTGCTGACATGCAAACATATTTTGAACAAATCAAAGCTATCATTGTGAACACATAAGGGGATATCGGTGAAGGAATACATCAAGAGGGATCAAACATATCTATAGTATCTCCCTATATATATATATATATATCTTCCTAAATAAATCTTAGATATAGATGTGATGTTGGGCCCAACATCTCAACATCTATATGTGGTGCTCTAGGTCTGAGACTACCTATATTATTCAGAATTGAGTGCCTAGATACGTATGTAGGGCCATAGATTGAGTGCTTACCCTATTTATATAGATATATATGGGTTGAGTCTAAGAATAAAGTTGACTATCCTCTCTATATCCTATACTCTCAAATAGTAGTCAATTATCCTATTTGAGAAGAGATGAGAATAATATCCTACTCAAAGCTTGACATCTTTATCCATCTCGAGAAGATGAGGGGTGAGAATTTTAATATGTATACATTTAGATGGATATACCTATCCCTATCCATATACATATCCCTATATATTAAATGGGGAGGGGGAGGGGGATGTTTCCCCCTAAATAAATAGTTTTAACTATCAAGATGATCATTAGTATAGATTATGCACAACCCTTCTACATGTATTCATTTATCTCAAAGCATTCGAGTGCTATTGTGCTAACACAAAAGAAGGAAGTGTGAGATGAAAGGATAGTGTCATTCATGATCATCCCACTTAAAAATGTATAAATTAGATATTTCATGATTGATAAGCAAGCCTTTTTTTTTATTAATGTTGTTAAAAAGTTTAGGCATTATATCCTTCATAGCAAAGTATTTATTTTAGTACTTAATCTAGCCATGAAGTTTTTTCTAATGTAGAATGAATTGGGGAAGAGGCATGGAAATTGATGACCATACTCTAAGAGTTTGACTTAGAGATAAAATAAATGAAAAAATTATATGTTAAGGAATCTATAAAGTTATGGTTGAATTGGATATCCAAATCATCTGTTAGTAGTACTTGGTGCAAGACATCACAAACCGTGATTGGTACTCAGATATAGTTGGCTATATATTGAATAATGAGTGTCCAATCACCTGAATTACACATAACAAAGAGTGTTTTGCCTATAAATCTATCATTTCATGATCAAATTTGGTTCTCTCTATATAGGAAATCGTGAAGGAATATATTTGAGATGCCTAAATAAATAAGAAGTAACTGAAGCACTTAGAGACTTCCATGGGAAATATGGAACCAAACATGGTTCAAGAAGTAATAATAGATCATCAAATACTATGATAATGATAATATTAGCCACATATTTTTAAGGATGCACATTTTCATGTTTGAATTTGTCTCACCTACCAAATCATTGCATACTGTGAATGTACCCTAGCTATGCCACTACTACCAATCATTAAGGCTCAAACATTTAATAAATAGGGACTAGACTTCTTGGGAGCCATTAATACCAATTATTATACATGACACAAGTTCATCCTTATAATAATAAATTACTGTACTCATTGGGATGAAGTTCAACCATTTAGGAATTTCACCATTGACATGATCATTTAGTTCTTATAAGAACACATTACCATAAGGTTTGATATTCCCACTAAGTTAGTAGGTGATAATGGCCCTACTTTTTCCTCCATAAAATATCTTAAATTAGCTTATGATAATTAGGTAACCCTTAATTTTTCTTCAAATTATTGCCTCCAAGGTAATGGGTTAGTTAAATCAACAAACAAGAATTTATTGAATATAATTAATAAGATCTTAGAAAGAAACCCAAGGGATTGGCATAATGTGATTAAATTTTCTTTATGGTCTAATCAAAATAAGATAAAATATATAGTGGAGACTTCCCCCTATCATCTATTATATGTCTAAGATGTTATCTTCTCAACTAATTTGAAAATCCCTACCTTGTATTTACAAAAGATTACCTAGAAATGAATGATCAAATAGAATCCTACCTCTTAAACCTCATGCTATTAGAAGAAAAAGGGATGCATCTCTGTTTCATTTAAACATCAAAATATTATCAAATTTTGGTTTTATAAAATAACCAAATTAAAGGACTTGAGGATCTCTAACCTAGTCTTCTTATGGGACAAGGCTCATGAAAAGAAGGTACTACATGAAAAATTTGATGCTTTATGACTCAATCCCTACCAAATATCTAAAATCCTAGGTGAGAATTATTTTTTCCTAATGTGTCTTACTAGTGAGGATGTCCCACTACATGTCAATTGATAATTCCTCATGCACACTTACAATCTTGAGTGGCTTGGGAGCCCCTGCAAATAATTTCTCTTTTGTTTTCTACTTTTTCTTCCTGTTCCTTGTTTTAATTTAGGTTTGATTTAGTTATTTTCTATTTTCTATTCTTCCTCACTTAGTTTAGCTATGTTGTGTCATTTTTGAACTGGACCTACTATATTTACCTGAGGGTTCCTTTTCTTGATTAAGGAATGAGAATCATGGATTTTTTGTACATAAAATCAATGTCATTTATATGCATAAAAGGTTTAAAATATTGTTCAATTTCTTATATGAACTTTTGTATTTTCTTGGTATGGCAAAAATGTTTAAGGCATATAATTTATAACAAAACATATAGATTTTAAAAGTCTAAATTTATAGTTTTTATAGATCATCCAATGCACCTAAAAAAATAAGAAGCTTAATGCGGCCACACTTTTTTCATCTTTGCTCTAATCGACTGTGCACTTATTGATTATATATCGACCCATGGATTGGTCTCTAACCCTCAATGAATAAAAATAAATCAAAACCTCTTTCAATTAATATTTAGCTAAGATATAAAATTTTCACTTTATCATCGAAATGGTGATATTGACAACGTCCATCATAGACTTTCCAACATGGTTGGTAGTGGAGAAAGGTCTTAAAAAAAGACCAAATTTATCTCTATCAAGGCTATAAATAATTAGATGGTATCAGATCAATGCCTATATCATTTCTCCCCTTAGCTAAAGTTGTAAAATCTTTTCCCCTTCTGTAGTGACCATTATTTAAGCAAGTTTGATTTATTAAGTGTGCTTGATAAAATAACTAAATCAATCACATAAAATCACACACTGATGGTCTTTAGATAGGACTAAAGTTTAGTATGTTATGTGTTGAACTAGAATTTTTATTAAATTCAATACATAATAATTCATGATGCATAGAGAAAATCTAGGATGTATTGATAATAAAATCATGTATACAAATCAATAACACATTACATAGGTAATTAGGTGGAAAAATATCTAGGATGTAAAAAACCCACAAGTGATATTCAATTACTTGAGAAACATTTACTTAATATAATACAAACTTTTATTTCTCACTTCCTCTTAATAACCTTCAAAAAACACTTGAGTAATTTTGCATATGATAATATTTAATACTAATTCACTATATTTCACAATACGGGTAAAACCCTATATATAGTGAAATGTGAATGGGGGTGACTATTGTAGCCAATGGGTCTAACCATCTCGAAAGTCATTTAATAATATTGGTAAGTATTAAATAAATATATTTTATTATTTATTTACATGAAATTTTCACCTTGTGTTAATAAATAACATATTATTATTATTTAATTAACTACTAAGGCAAGCTAAGGGTCAATTAAGTCCACTTAGACATTAAATGCTCTAACACTCTCTTTTAATTCTAAGTGGGAATAAAACTCATAGTCACCTTAAAAATAAGTATAATATGTACATAATTTAAGGATTTAAAAACCTTCATCATGCCAAAGATTACCTTTTAAAAAAAATGAATTATAATGCATAAACTACTCGAAAGTAATTTTAGGCTAGTCTGATTGTGAGATTGCATCTCACAATTTCTCATGAATAATCATTAAGCATATTTGAAGCCTTTTATAATACAATGACCTCCATAATAGAGTATGATTTAATATATTTGGTATAAAATTAAAACTTCTACAAAAACTTTACTTAAATCACATAACTTCCACATGAAGTTTACAATATTTTACAATGAGAATAATTATAGAGAAAAAGAAGTAACACATAGATGTTAGGAAGTGGAATTGTCATGAACACTCCTCCTCAATAGAAAATTCAAGAGGTCTACCTTTGCAAAAAATTGATAGAACTTAGTAAAATCAAGTGGTTTTGTGAAGATATATATCACTTCATATGTAGGATAGAACTTGAGATCAATATTACCATTGAGGAATTTCTCTCAGATAAAATGCACATGAAATTCAATATGTTTAGTTCGTTGATGATGTACTAGATATTTCACTAGAGATATAAAAATTTTATTATCACAATGAAGGATTGTACTATGAGAAACATCCAAATGAGGTTCTCCCAACAACCTTCACATAACACTTTTGTAGAAGAGACATAAATAATAGGTTGATTTTTATTACTTCAAGTGATAGCACCTACACCAAACTTAAACACATCTAGAAGTAGATTTATGATCTATATTATGACCAACATGGTTAGTATCAGAATAACCATATAAATTAACAATAAATCAAAATTAATTATTCTTTTGATATAACGAATAATATGTTTAGTTAATTTTTGGTGATAAAAATATGGATCCTACATAAATCTAGAATTAACACCAATAACATATGAAATATCTGACCTAGTAATATTTAGATAAATCAAAATAACAATAAGGTGTCTATATAAATTAGGGTTATCTTTTTCACATGTAGGTTTTAAATCAATATTTACACCAATTTCAATAGTAGTAGATGAATATTTAAAATCAAACATATTAAACTTAACAAGAAGATTATGTACATACTGAGATTGTGATATAAAAATAAAAATTTCATCCTGAAATATAGCCATTCCTAAAAAATGATTCAAAATGCTTAAATTATTCATTTCAAACATTTGATTTAGTTTATGCTTATATTCATGAATTAACTAGTTAGATTAATAGTAATCAAAAGATCATAATTATATAATAAAATGAAGATCAAGTGACCATTTTCAACTTTAAAAAAGAGATCATTATTATAATAATAGTTAGAGAAACCTATTTATTTAAAAAATAGAATTAATTTTATAGTAACAAGCTCAATTATTTTGTTTTAAACCATACAAATATTTATTTAACTTACACACATAATGTTTTATGTTAGAGCCAGTGAAATATTTAAGCTGAGTAATATAGATTTCCTCTACTAAATCATTATTTATAAATGCATTCTTGACATCCATTTGGTGGATAACCCAACCATTTTAGAATATAAGAGTAATATGTAATCTAACAATACTCATTTTTGCTATAGGAGCAAATATCTCAACATATTCAGTCTTGATTTTTTTAGCAAACCCATGAGTGAATAATATTGTTTTAAACATGTTAATTTTATCAATTGAATTATACTTGATTTTATAAAGCTACCTACAACTAACAATATGTATTTTAGGCAAAAGAGGGACAAGATCCAAAGTCTGATTTTTAATTAAGACATTGTACTCAACTTACATAAAAAAATTTCATCTATCATACTAAATGGCTTCCTTAAAATATTGAGGTTCTCATTCATAAATAATAATTAAATCATGATAATAATGTTGAATCCTAATTAATTTTTTAAGATTATCAACATCAAAAGCTTGAATTTAGGATTATACCCATTTATGTCTTTTAGATTAAACATGAAACTTAGGGGGTTCCTCAGACTCTAAGTTATCCAAATATGCATCAATTTACTCTAGAGTATCAATTTTTTCATAAGGAGAAATATAAGAGCTAGATTCATCGAAAGAAGAACATTGAGAAGGTTCCATAGATGGCTCACAATTTTTTTTAAGAATAAGAATATTTTTATTCTTGATGATTTATCTTTCAGATAGATCATATACTCTTAATACTTTAGTCTTACCTCCATAACCTTAAAAATACAAGAATAGGAGGTAGGATCAAGCTTATTTATTTTGACTTTAGGAACAAAGACAAAAGTAGGGCTACCAAAGATCTTAAGATGAACCACACTGGGTTTATTTTTAGACCAAATTTATAAAAGAGTAAAAAGACACAAATATTTGGTAGGGAATCTATTTATAATATGAAAAACAATATTCATGACTTTACCCATAAAAACTTAAGAATGTTTGCGTAATACAACATTTTTCTAGACATTTTTATAATGGTGTAGTTTTTCCTTTCAATAATACCATTTTGCTAAGGGAAATAGGGGGTTGCTAATTCCCTTTTAATACCAAAAATAATGAAAAAATAATAAAACTCTTTAATAATATATTCACCACCATTATTATATCTTAATCTCTTAATAGAAAAGTTAGAAGCATTTTTAACAAAATCTTTAAATTCTATTGATTCAAAAAAAAACTTCAGTTTTATTTTTAATGAAATATGATTAGATCATTTTAGTATAATTATAAATAAAAATAACCATTAAGAGGTATAAATTCAATATGTCATGAAAAATAACTATGAATTAATTCTAAATAATATGAAGACTTCACATCATGTTTCTTGTGAAAGGGGATAGTATGTTGCTTACCATGTAAGCAACCCTCACAAGCTTCATGATGAGAAAAATTAGAAGGAGGTCCAAAAAAAATATTATGAGTAGATGTATCATGTAAACTTATAAAACTAACATGTACTAATCTTTCATTCCATAATTGATATTCATTCTTACAATGTGATGAAAGAAAACATATAGAAGAAGCAGAGAAAATGTATAAATCATTTTTTTGAACACCTTAAATAATAAGAGAATTAGATTGATTTATAATAGAATAAATATATTTAAGAAAATTTTAAATGAAATTATAGTTCATAAGTTGAGAACAAGGTAGCAATTTTTTTCTTAAGTTTAGGTACAATGAAAATATCATTAATAACAACATTTACAAATTTTTCTTTTCTTTGTTTACTTGATTCTAAAAATGAATTATCTCTTAAGTAAATATTTTTAGATATATCTATAAAATCATAAAAAATATTAGGTAATCAATTCATATGGTGTGATGCACCACTATATAGAATCTATTAATTTTCAATGGAACCAAATAAAATAGCATATAAAATAATAAGATTAGAATTTTGATCCTAATTATTATTCTGAATAGGGTTTTGATTCTTCAATTTGTTTTGATTAGATTTATTCTCTTTATTATTTTTAGAGGATTGATTATTAACTCTATCTTTATTTTTATAACAACTTTTCCTTTTATGACCAAATTTACCACACATTGTAATTCTCATTAAACTTGGATTTATGATTTTTATTTCCAGATTTTTTGTTCCTGTTTATGCCTTTAGTAGAGTTAGGGTTAGATTTATGATTTATATTATTCTTAGAAACATAATTGAGAGTGAGAAGTTCCTGAGTGGAATTATATTTATACCTAAAATCCATCATAACTTGCTCTTCTTGAATTAGAAGAGTTGATAGGGTAGTAAGGTTAGGGATATCTTACTCTATTTGGTACTTTGAATTAAAAATAAAAATAAAATTATGAATTTTTTCATGAATAGTCAATTGATTAATAAAATAAATAAATTGATTTTGAATCAAATTATCGTTACAACCATATAATTGAGCTTTAGTATTCTTAATTTTAGTAAATAGAATAATAACTTTTTCATCACCTTTCATAGGTGTAGTCAACAATTCAAGAATCAATTTAATAATATTCAAAAGATGAGTGTGCTTGTGTATAGACTCAAAGATTTTCAAGCATCATTAAGATAATCTTGATTACAAATATGGAGTAGGAATTCATCCTTAACACTCCACTAGATAATCGACATGGCTTCTTGTGTTTTTTATTGAAACATATTTGAAAGTTTAGAAGTAACATGTCATCATGAAGGAGCTTTTTCAATCCCAATGAAAATATTACATAACTTTTAAGCCATAAATTTTGATTTAATGTAAATTTTCTAAATATTGTAGTTACTTACTTTAAGCATTTGAGATTTATCTAAAATAAATATAGGATAAGCCATATCTTCCCTTTAAAAATGATAAAAAAATTCTTAGAATTGAAAATTTTTAATGATATTTTATACTTTAGTTAAAAAAATAAAATAAAATTCTAGTGTAAACAATATTTACTTATTCAATTAGATGTAAAACAATGCTATAAATTACAAAAAATGCACTATAATAGGTGTCAAAAGTGTTGCACATATAATAATTATCTAAATATTTTTTATTTAAAAAGTTTTTAAAAAATATAATAAGAGGCTTAAAAAAAATACTATACTAATGCATTTAGAAAGTACCAAAACATAGGAATAGACTAGTCACATAGTCTGCTCGATAAAACATTTACTAGGTCAAATATCAAAAGGAGGTCAATAGGTCTAGGGTTTTTGCACATGAGAAAGTTGGCACATAAACTAAAAAATAGAATTAAAAATTAATTAATTTGGGAATAATTTTTTTTTAAAGAGGGTTGGAGAGGTGTGAACAAAAGACCTTCCCCTTTTTCAAGTTTTTAGTGAAATAAGATCCACCAACTCAACCAAGAGCTTACTTGAGATTTTACATGCACTAAGTTAAATTTATATGTTTATATATATATATATATATATATATATATATATATATATATATATATATATATATATATATATATATATATATATATGACATGTAATTTCTAAAAGTAAATCAATTAACCAATTTTTGAATTTTTTTGAATTAAAGAATCAAGCCAATGCAGGTGGAACCAGGGTTTACATAGAAATTTGAGAATTAAATAAAAAATTATTTTTTAAATAATTCTTAAAAACTATGTAATATTAATCACATACTTGTAGCTTAACTTTGGTGCTCCTGTAGGTGAACAAATTCCCATATTAAATTATATAAGCTTCTAAATGGATTAAAACTTTGATAATCCTCCTTAAATGGCTTGTTAATACCAAATCAAGATTTAAAATGAAAATTTTGGTCAATAATTTGTTGTTTTACTTCTCCATGAATGATTATAGGTATATATATATATGGTGCAATAGAGGCAATAGTGGAGTTTCCACATGGTACAAGAGGTCAAATCAGGCTTTATAAAGCTCCAAATTGCCTTAAAATGACCAAACTAAGTATATAAAATAAATAGAATTGAATTTAAATGATAATATTTATCTACTATTTTTGTTGATAGGGCACCCCAGGTGGATGAATAAAAATCAAAACTCTTTTTTTTGCTCTTTAGGCTCCTCAAAAGGTTTTAGCAGGTTGAAATATGCAAGAAATGACCTCTAAGAGAAAAAAACCTCCTAAATAATGATTGAAATAAATTAAATATGATTTTATTCCTTTCATAGTCCATACAAGTCCATACAAGAACACCATAGGATTTTTATGAGTTTTTGCTTGTTTGGTTTCTTTCTGGTGGCTTAAACATGCATGTGTAAGATTAATTGATAATTTTTTGCTTGAAAAATTACACACCCTCAAGCTCTAATACCATGTTAAATTCAATGTAATAATGCATTATACATATAAGATATCTAGGATGTATTGATAAAAACACATATACATAAATCAATAACACATTAAATAGGTAATTAGGTGGGAAAACCTCTAAGAGATAACAAACCCACAAGTGATGATATTCAATTACTTGAGAAAAATTTACCCAATATAATATAAATTTATCCTTCTCACTTTGTCTCAGTAGCCTTCACAAAACACTCGACTAAGTTTGAATATGATAATGTTTCATACCAATTCACCGTATTTCACAATAGGGTTAAAACCCTTTTAGTGAAATGTGAAGGGAGGTGACTATTGTCACCGATGGATTCAACCATCTCGAAATACATTTAATAATATTGGTAAGTATTAAATAAATATAAATCTATTATTTATTTACATGATTTCTTCACCTTGTGCTAATAAATAATATATTATTATTATTTAATTAACTGTCAAGGTAATCTAAGGGTCAATTAAGCTCACTTAGACATTAAATGCTCTAATAATTATGTGCCTTCATATTTTTGAATTTATTCTGGAATATTACTTGAAAATAATTTTTATATTTGGATAAGGACTGAAGATTATAGATTCTTGAGATATTCAACAATATCTCCCAACAGGAGTCACCAATTTTTATTATTTATAAAACACACCACATTTTTAACTAAAATGGGGACCCTCTTTTTGTTTGATCCATACCTTTAGAAGTTTAATGATCTACCTGTCTAAATATTTCATGTATGATAGATGATAAGTTTTAAGTGATTGAAGATGATTATTTTCAATGATTTGTTCAATGATAAATACTCAGTCTAAGTTTTTCATATAGGGTTGTTAAGGAAGGTTGCCTAAATATATCTTAGACTGGAAGGTTTTAATCATGTAGAATCATGTTTTGGGAGAGTATTTAAAGTCCCATTTGAAGGAAATATAACAAATGGTTATAGTAATTATATGGATTCTACTGAGATTTTTACATTTTTTATCTTCGTAGTCCCATCTATTTGCACTTTAAATTTGGTAGGAATTGGCTAAGTTTTATGATAAGATTCAATTTTAACTTAGTCACTTTCAGAAAATGGGTTTAATATGGTTGGGTCTTGTCCTAATGGCCTACTTTATTCTTCTAAATCTATCCCTTTCTATTTTTAATATGATATAAATTAACTATAAGTTATTTTGTTTATCTTTTGACCTTAGTCAATTTCATTAGAATGGTCAAATTTTTATTTAAAAATAATTTTGTTTTCATTCGAAATAGTTTCATATTGCTAAGTATCTACATTAATTTTTTTAATTTAAATGACTTATCCATTTTAATTTAAAAAAAATGGTTGTTTGAATTTGAATTTTCTTAACCATTAGATTTTTATTTAAACATGTTTACTGTGCCATTTCATGTTATGCTTGTAGCCATCTATCTTGGACCTAGTTCCACATGGCACTCTTTCATGACTCTCAATAGTTCCAACCTATTAAAAAATCTTTGGAAACTTATTAAATTTTGAGTTCTACCAGAAACCATGTGGCACTTTTCATTCATCTAGTCAGCAGAGCCCCAGGTGAGTCGATCAATAGGATGTTTGGTAACCTATTGATCCTAGTCACTTCCATACAATGCAAAGGATCTAGAAAAGTGGGTTAGTGGGATGATGTCACATGGAATCATCTAACCACTAATCCCATAAGGATTCATACAAAGCTTAGCCTCTAGGAAATAAGGTTAGTAATATCACACCACGTGGAATCATCCTAGTGATAAATTATCCTAGAGTGATCCATACATAATTAGTGATGTCAACAAGCTTCAAGTAAGAAGGTTATCAGGATGCTACCACATGTCATCATCCCACTATTTTGTAACCATGTGATAGTCTTTGTAGACTAATAGAGTGTTAAAGTGCCAGGTGAATGAGATGATTCCACGTGGTGAAATATCACCTCATTGTGGCAAAACATACTTAGTATAACATTAAAGTCTCAATCAAATAATAAAAAATCATATGATAGACATGTAGAATAAACCCAATTAACAAAATATAGGTTGGCTACATATCCAGTAAGGCAAAGTGTGAGCCCAAGTTTAATGGCCCATCGATCGTCAAAGCCTTCAAAGCTAAATAATGGTATGTGTCTAATTAGGCCTGTAAATATGAATTATAGATGTGTCTTAATGGAAAATTGATCATAAAAGAAGAAATTGAAAGGTAATTTGGGCGGCATCATTGAATATGATTATGGTGTGCACATTTGGGAATGCACATAAAGGAA
This sequence comes from Torreya grandis, assembly GCA_037957365.1. Lineage (NCBI taxonomy): Eukaryota > Viridiplantae > Streptophyta > Pinopsida > Cupressales > Taxaceae > Torreya > Torreya grandis. Next base: position 3,533,678 of record JARHVA010000168.1, on the reverse strand, counting down.
TAATAAGGATAAATTTACCATGAAAAATAAAAATTTTCTATTGCAAAGATAGATATGAAAAATATAAATTGTAATCCCAATGCATTTCCAACCACTTTGGGTTACACTTGGCTGATAGAATTTACTTCCATGGTTCATAGGAGCATGGCCTAGCTACAAATTTTAACTACATTTTTATTCCACATTGAATTCTCAACTAGTTTTAATGAGCATGTTTTCCATCTCTTTTGAATTTATCTTTTGAACCTCTCTTGTTCTTATTTATAGGACTTTGAAAGCCTTGTTTAAGGCTGAAAATTTTAAAATTAGAGCATGCTATGCCTATTTTTCCCTTTATGAATTGTAACAAAGATACAGAGGATTAGACATTATTTTTTTATATATTTCATTACTTTTTAGGATAATTTCTTCTTGCTTCTATTCAAGTCTTATTTATTAGTAGGTATTTTCTAAACACATATGATTGTATGAGTCTAAGAAATTGTTAATCAAAAGGAAAATCTTGATACTTTTAAGGTTGTTGAGACTGTGTAATCATTTATGGGTAAGTGCACAAAATTGGGGGACAAAAAAGGGCCTACCTATTGACTTGATTTTTCCAAAATTTTAGAAATTTGAACTTTTGTAGATATTTTGAGATGGCTACACTCAAAATTTGAAGATGGTATAAAAACATGAATTGTAAAGTTTTGAAACTAATTTATAAAAAACTATTTTTTTTGAAAAATAATAAAGTATAAATATATCAAACATATAAAATTTGAAGAAGACCTCCTATTTTTTTTAAGAAAACATAGTAGATAGATGGCCGTGCGGCCCACCAATTTTTGAGGATCATTAAATATTGTTTGAAACCCTTTGGTGAATATTTATATAAGATATTCTAGTGTGTTATGTATTTTTTTTTAAAAATTTCAATGAATATTTTTTTAAATTAATTCTATAATTAAGTAGATCCTGAAAGTTGACAAAAAAATGAATATCTAGTCATGCGTCCCCCACTAACTACCTCAAAAAAATTGATTTTATTTTGAAAGTATGTAGAATTAGGCCTAGTTTGTAACCATATAATTTGTTTTGCACTTGGATCAATGAAAAAAAAATATATAAACATGAATAGGCATGTTTAGGTGTGACATGTAGTGCCCTAAAAAAGGTGTAGTTAGAAATAAATATAGTTTGAACCCTTAAAATAGCCTAAAAATTATAAAAAATCATTTATTTGGAAAGAGGACAACATGATCATCATGACAGTAATAATTTTTTGAATTTTGATGTTGAAATCCATAGCATATTTAGTGATTAAAGTTGAAATTTCTTTGTTTTTATCAAAACTCTTGGTCTTAGCTGTAGATGCATAGTCACAAGCCTTTGGCTCAAAAATCCAAGTCATTTTTTAGCATAAAGGCTTGATTTTGAATTCAAATTCAAATAGTGCATACATGTTTATAATGTATTATATGCATATATAATGTACTATACAATACATACGTGTTATATAACACATGCATTATTTTATAATATGACCAAAAACATCTCCAAAAAAATGTGGGAGTTGCACATGAAGGCAACTTTTACTAGAAGCTTATATTTACTACTCTAAACATTAAGTATAAGAAAATAAATGTAACAATAAAAGTTTAAACTTATATAAATGTAACAATATAAATTTAAACTTATACTTTAAATTTATTTTAGTAAATATAAGAAATTAGGGTCATTCAACATCTAATAGAGTTGGTCTCACAGTTGCATGCCTTACGATGTGGAAAATAGTTTTTCAAAATATAATATGGTTAGTACTTAGGCATCTTTAGGGTCTAATTATTAAACCTAGGGATTTTAGGACATAATTTTTGTAATTGATGTCCATTTTTGGTAAACATATAGTCATTTTTTAGGTTTTTGTTCTTTCTAGATTTATTCCTAGCATTTCTAAGAGTCTTAGGATTATAAAAATTGAATTTTTAAAATAAATCACTTTAAAATTGATGAAAAAAGGTGTGATTGAGGTATTATAGGTCACATTGATGACCTGCACACATAAAACAATGACTTTATGTTAATTTCACTTGTTCATCATCTCTCCCTCATCTTTGATCACTTCTTACCCATGCCTCATCACCCATAATCACTCTCTCATAATTATTAATTATAGCTAAGAATTCCCTCATTGAACCTCACTATACTTATTCATCTCTAATCACTCCCTCATGATCTTTAATTACTCCCTCATTGACCCTCACTATCCCTCATCATCCCTCATCACTCCCTCATTGACCCTCACTATCCCTCATCATCCCTAATTACTCACTCCTCATCCCTCATCATCCCTCATCACTCCCTCATTAACCCTCATCATGACTCATCATCTTTAATCACTCCCTCATTGGATGTTACTATCCCTAATCATTGCTTCATCATCCCTAATCGCTCTCTCCTCGTCCCTCATCTTCCCTAATCATTCCCTTATTGACCCTCACCATTATTCATAATTTATAATCACTCCATCATACCTAATCACTCCCTAATTTCCCCTTACCATCTCTCATGATTTATATCCCTCTTTTATACTCTACTTGTCCAAGCTCTCTACCAATATCCACGTAGCTTTCACTTTGTATTTTCTTGCTTGATCTTTGTCTTTCGACCCTGCATACATTTTAAATTCACATTTTCATTTTATTCATTTAATTTATTGTCCACCATTCTCTGGATGGTCTCACTAAACTCTTCATTCTATTCTCCTTACTTAATACATTCAATCTCTCTTACTTTGAGACTATTCCCCTCACTTGTCTTTATGCTTTATAACAACTTGGATTAAATATTATCTCTAGTTCCTTAGGATTTAATAGAGACGTGAAAAAATTCCTTCCATTCCTTTTATTCATCTCTAAATTCTTTTCAACCCTACTTAACTTATCAACATGATCCTAATATCATACACTACCTCTTACTCTATCATAGAATCTTCTTGTAGCCATATTTTAAGCTAATTTACTTGGTATGGTCTTGTATAGACTCAAATAATCAAATCAACCTCATTTATGGATACCCTTTAATGTCTCCCATCTCTTCACAAATTTATAGGTTTCGATTCAACTATTTGATAACTTTTTTGGCTCTTTCTAATCTTAGATTAGGTCTTTAGGTTTCCTTCTACCCTATTTACCACACAGTCCTCCCCCATCTATACTTATCCATACATAACATAAAAACACTATATTCTTTTTATGTATATTAAAATCAAATTTTCAAGAAATTTGATGAATTATTTATGGTTATGACTCCTAAAAACTCACTTTTAAAATAAAAACCCTAATATAGGGTTTAGACTAGTTTTACAGACTCGAGAAGGGTCAAAATGAGATTTCAATCTTATAAATCCATTTCCAATGACTATGACTATTATATTAGGTTTGAGTTGACCTTATGCACATTTTCCAAGTTTTATATTTCCATTTTTAAGCTAAATTAGATTAACTTAACCAAATTTTAATAGATTATGTACTCAGTAATAGGTATATAGTAATTTGAGAAAGGTTATTTATTCTAATTCATTCCAAAAAGGATACCACTTTGATTGTGTTAAGTTTTTTGATGACTACAAGCTTTTGTTAGTTTTATTTTTGCTCATCCAAATATATGAAATATACTTGAAAGAATATAAGACTTCATGATAATATGAGAATAAACTCACCATCATATACATTTGAATACTGACTCCAATAAATTCAAATAACTTCTCACATAGATGTATACTCAGAACTTTTACTCCCCAAAAATGGGGTTGTGTTGTTCAACATAGAATGTCCTTAGAAAAATAACAATATACAATGTTTAAATACTATTATGGAATTTTTATTATGTCAAGTTACTAATTAATCATACATTCCAAAATCCCACCAAACATAATCTCCTCTTCCACAAGACTCAAACCTTCACTCAGATTTTAAGGCACAATTTGTAAAGTATAGGGTGTATAATTTGTAATTTTAACATTCAAAAGATTTGAAACTCATATGATCAATGGTATAATAACCATAAGAGAAAAGGTATTTTCAACTTACCACTCATAGAAATATCACAAATAAATTTTTACTAATCATGTTTCACCATTGATCATGCACACTGTCAACTATCTTTGCACATATTCAAGAAGATGTAGGGTCTGTTTGCTTTCTTGTCTATAAATCATAAAAACTTGTCTTTATTCACTTGTTTGGGGTTATTTACATTAATCCTTTCTAATCCTACCCCATTCAACTCTCTTAACTCTAACTCTGAATACAAAACAAGACATGGGAAAGACTCTTATTACCAAATAAACATCCTAATTGAATTCTAACTTCTTTTGTACATTGAGAGTGTCCTCAACTAACTCAAATATTAACATATTTATCAAATATGATTTTAGGTTTATGTTTTTTAACATCATAAACTACTCACTAAAGTCTAACCATACCAAATTCAACATTGGACTTCTTGAAACAAGATTGAAGTCTCTATAAAAGTTCAAAAATTCAAATGAAAGATTTGGTGAGAAAGTCCAATACAACTCTAATTCAAAATTGACATAAAACTAGAAACTTAGAAAAAATCCTACAAACTTCTTATGACCTTGAACACCTTATAAAGACTTAAAACATGTAAACTAGATCATTATTTACATTGTGTAGTGATACTCCTATATCACCTCATCATCCCTAATCACTGCTTAATCATACCTCATCATCTCTAATCACCCATTTCCTATCCCTCATTTCCCTAATCACTCCCTCATTAATCATCACCATCACTCATCATCTCTAATCATTCCCTCATCCTCCTTATCACTCCCTCATTGACCCTCACCATCCCTCATCATCCCTATTGACTCCCTCATCATCTCTACTCAATTCCTCCTCATCCTTAATCACTCCATCCAATACCTTTATGGTGGTATTTTTTTGGGGTTTAACAATGTTAGGATCTATAAGTGGAGAGTTGAGTACTAGCATAAAATATAAGACATAGTGATCAAAATGATGTGGAGGTAAATTTGAAGCATAAATATTTAACACCTATGAAAAAATATGGGCCTATTATAAATGATGCAATTCATAATTGAAAATATGGTAGAAAAAGATAAGCAAGTAAAGTCACCATAACACCAAAAATGGGTATTAAATACATGAGGATCACCAAATTATGAAATTTCTTGAAACTAATCAATTTATTTCCATAGGAGGACATTTTATGATTTAAATAATTACATTGAAGGCATTTTATTTGTATGTATATTGATTGAGTAATCATACCAAAGAGTGGAAAATATTTTTTAAATGATTAGAATAAGTAGTCCAAGATTGGAAAGTGGTGATTAATTTATACTTTAATATTCAATCCAATGAAGAGTGTCACACTACGAACTCTCTACTTTCACTTCTCGAGAAGTGGGTACAAGCTATCTAACACTATAAAAAAGTAATTAGATAATAGATTATGAACCCAATGATATGGTTGATACTAAAAATATCTCTACTTCCCCCAACAAGAAATTATATGAATTAAAAATATTGTTTCATTAACAAATATAGATCAATGGTGAGATAATACACTTCATCATTTCCAATGGAATTCAAAAGAGTTTAATTTATCCTAAAGCATATTTTCAAAAATTTAACTTGAAATTTATACATTATCCATAATCATATGCTAGTGTATGGTCTAGTATAGGCCTTGAGAAATGAATCACCTAGTAGTGTCACTTGGTGTACAAAATCAAACTTTTTAAATATGAAATTCTTTGTGACATCTCACCATTAAATGTGTGTGATGTTTTACATGTGGTCAACCATATATTTAACATTAACATGTAGTCTATGAATAAAATCCTTGAAATGTTGTGATAGATTGTCATGATCTGAAATACCATATATTGTAGTTAGTTCATAAGCTTTCATTCATTAGTGCCAAGATGTGCAGTAATCTTGTCAATTATAGTAATAATTATACTCTTAATTGTAAGAATTAAATTTAATAACATCTTTATGTCACCCTATCATATTGTGGTTTATCCAACAATAACAAAGACATAATAATTTAAAAATAAACTAGATGAATATAAGGATATCTTTTAGTCACCTAAATAAGTTCCTACATAATGTACACTAAAAAATACTATTGATTTTATCCTTTAACTACATCTACCTAAAACCTCTTTATACAAAATATCATTTCTATAGAATGAATAGATTGAGTGGTAGATCCATGAAATCATGGATAATGGACACATCATGCCCAAATCATTCCCTTACAGAAGCCCAGTTGTGTTTGTGCCAAAGTTGTGAATCAATTATATAAATCTTAACAAGATTAAAGTGAAGAAATATTAAGGATTTTTTTTTCCATATCCATGGTATATAATTCTTTTCTAAAATTGATCTTAAGTTTTGGTATCATCATATTCATGTTAAACCTCTAAAAATTTAGAATATAGTATTAAAAACAAAGGAAGGATTGATTGTCTAGTTGGTTATGCCTTTCAGGTTAACTCATGTAACAAATTAATTCATTTCAAGATGTTGAATGAAATCCTTAGGCCATTTACCTTTGTCATTTTTTAAATCTACCTTGATGACATCTTAATATTTAGAAAACATGTGATGAACATCTACACCATGCTGACCTAGTGGTTCACATGTTGTAGAAACATATATTTTATGATAACATGAATAAATGTTCATTTTTAAATCAAGAGATAAAATATTTGGGACACATTACACACACAAGGAGTGCATGTGTGAACCTAACCAAGATTCAAGTCATACAGGACTAACAGACACTAAATAACTTTGCATCTGATTCAAATCTTCTCAAAATTAGAAAATTATACAAGAGATTTGTGTTTAATTTTTATATTTTGAACCAAAATACCAAAGGTGGAACCAAATAAAGTTTCATCTAGTCAATTTTATAACAAAGATAATTTTATGAACTAAAATTCAGACTCTATTTTGTGTTATTACTTATGTTACTTGACTATAAATTTAGAAGATAATCCAATTCATTCAATAATAAAATTGACTATCAAAAATGGGTATTAGCAACACAAGTCCTAGAAAAGAGTTAATTTCTAAATTATAATGGATTAAATAACATATGATTGGAATAAAAGATATATTTATAGTATATAATTACATTAGATGATGAAGGAGTGATTGGGATGGTGAGGGTCAATGATGGAGTGATGAGAGATGGTGAGGGTCAATGAAGGAGTGATTAGTGATGATGAGGGATGAAAAAATATTGATTCAGGATTATGAGGGATGAGGAAGGAGTGATTAGGGATGATGATAATCAATGAAATAGTGATTAGGGATGATAATCCTGAGTGATTAGAGATGCTGAGAGATAATTAAGGTCAATGAAGGAGTGATTAGGGATGAGGATGGAGTGAATAGGTATGAATAAGTGATTAGCTATGATGAGTGATGAGGAAAGAGTGATTAGGGATAATGAAGGATGAGGAGGGAGTGATTATGGATGATGAGTGATAGTGAGGGTCAATGGAGGAGTGATTATGGATGATAAGGGATAGTGATGGTCAATGAGGGAGTGATCAAGGATGAAGGAGGGATGATAAACTAGTGAAATTAACACAAAGTGGTTGTTTTATGTGTAAAAGTCATCAATATAACCTACACTACTCCAATAACACCACTTTGGATCAAGTTCAAGTGATTAATTTTCAAATTTCAATTTTGACAAACTTAGGACTCATATAAATGTTAAGAATCAATTTGGAAGGCACAAAAACCCAAAACATGACTATATGTTTATTAAAAATGGATATCAATTAAATTTTTTATGTATTGAAATCCCTAGACCTTAAAAATGCCTAAGTACTGACCAGATTGGATTTTGAAAAACTATTTTCCACATCATAAGGTGTGCAGCTATGAGACTAAATCTATCAGATGCTAAATGACCCTAATTTATTATTTTTACTAAAATAAATTTAAACTATAAGAAAATAAATGTTACTTAACATTTAGAGTAGTAAATATAAGATTTTGGCTAAAGTTGTCTTCATGTGCAACTCCCACATACTTTTGGAGATGTTTTTGGTTTTATTATAAAATAATGCACATACATTGTGTAATAAATTATATAATGTGAATGTGTTGTACACATTATAAAATGCATACGTGTTATTTGAATTTGAATTTAAAACATTGATTTAATGTGTAAAACAACACTGACACGTACACATTATTATTTTTAGAATAATGTGATAGTGTTATATTAATGTGATTTATTATAGATTAGTAATTATCGAGATATAATTTAAATAAAATGATCACATTAATTAAATAATATGATCATGTTATTTATTAACACGATAACATTACCTAAAATGTACATGTAATTTTCCCCTAACTCCATTCTCTTACCCTTATCAAGCATGTTTTATGGTAGTTATTCCTTTCCTTCTCATAGTCAACCTCCCCAGATTCTTGCATCATTTTTAGTTTGAGTTGTGCTAGGTCTCACTCAATCGAAGATTAGTTTTACTAGATTTACTTAGTTAGATGGTTTCAAATTCATCTATGTTGGCAATAGGTTTTTATCTCTTTATCCCTACCCTTTTATATTTTATTTTTAATCAAGTTAATCTAGGAACAAAAGCAATCTGTATTTAATTATTTATCTTGATTTTTGATTTCAAGTTTAGTTTATCACTATTATAGCATTATTGCATCTATAAACATGGTAAACTAGTAAAGAAATCAAATATATTCATTCTATTTTCATCTTAGGAAGTTTTATTTATATTAGAGGATAAGTTATTCAAGTGTATATAAAATAAAGTGCACAGTCTCTCAATGAATGCCTTAGTCAAAGATAAATACATCTTAATTACTTAAAATATACCCCTTATATGGAGCAGTTTGCATTAGCTAACTTAGTAAAGACCAACATACCAAGACTTGGTAAATTTAGACCTTGGGGAGGTATTTTATTCATGGGATCTCCCTATTTTTAGGAGATACAAGTATTAACAACTAATTTTCCTAATTTTTGGCTTGTGTCAAGTGACACAACAACACCTTGATTGTGAGAAAATTGAAATATAGAGAACAAGGTTGGCTAGTGCTGATCTAATTGAGAAAATAAAATGTAACAAGGTTGACATTGGTCGACACCGTCTTGTAAAAATAGGATAAAAGAAACTAGTTCAACCATGGTCAACCTAGTTTATTGGTAATATAATCAAACGTAAAACTAAGTTGGATTGGTTGACTTAGTTGACTGTGTGATATAGTTTTAACAAAACTGAAAAACTAGAAAGAATAGAATAAAAACCTAAAGTAATGTTTAATTTAACTAAAAAATAGAAATACAAAACTGAGATAATTGAAAATAAATTGAAGTACTAAGATAATTAGAAGAAACCTAAATAATATAATTAAGTTTATTAGGTCCACTTAGTTGGATGAGTTTGAAAGTTATATATTTGATGTAGAAACTATGTCATCCTAGATCAAATTTGTCCTATAAATAAAACCACCTGAAAATCATAAATATTAAATAGGGTTAACCATGGTTGTCTTAGTCTTCAAGAACAAGGTCGACCTATGTGACCTAATTGAATGTAGATGAAAACTTATAAATCATATAATATAAATAAATTGACCTACGTAACCTAATTGACTATGTAAAAAAAATATATAGACAAACTAAACTGGGTCAACTTCTACAACCTACTTTACTATATATCTATAATCTATAAAAAAGAGAATAAATTGGGTTGATCAGTTAACCTACTTGAATGTGAATGAAAAAAATGAAATTCAAGGGTTAGATTCACATCAATTTAATTAGAATGTAATTAACTAACATTTATTAGTATATATCTAAAACTTATCCTACTCATTAAATCCAAGCTCAGACAAGGTAATCAACTAAGATATATTACAATAATTTATATATCATAATCATGACCAAATTAGATCCACTAAACCTAAATAAGAGAACACTTATCACATAATACTAATGGAGAGGGTTACAAAGCCTCTAAGAAAATAATATCATGTAATAATCCTACCTAGGTCTTATAAAAAATATAATTAAATATAATCTAGTGTCATCAAAGATTAAAATATAAAAGGGGATGGTTTAAAACAAACAAGGGATCATGGTAGGAAAATGGAGGCCAAGATCACCTAAGGTGGAAGATGACAAGCCTAGAAAACCCTATATATACATCAAAGTTAAGTATATAGGTAATATAAGAAAGTATTTATGTGTTCAAATCTATTAATTTGTGCAATATCTATCTATCAAATAAAATAACAAAAGGTAGAGATATTTACCTTTGGATGACTTGTTGAGTCTTAATCTTCCCCTTAACTAATGGTGTTTTTCAAGAGATTGTTATGTATTTATAGAGATCACACTTGTCGAAATAATATCTAGGCTAAAATATTCCCTATTTGCATCTAATAATTCCCAAAAGATAAACTATCTTTCCTCCAAGGCAAACCCTAAGCAATGGTTCCTTTAAATGTAGATATAGTAGAATTATGAGCTATAATAATACAAAACTTAATGGTCCTCTCTGTTGGATTAAAATTAATTTTTTATTTATATAAATGGATAGGTATTAACCATTTCATAGTTTTAGATAACAAGGTCATCCCACTATGACATAGTTTTGGAAAATTTAATGCTTGTCCTCAAACTAGGTTGACCTAGTTCCATAACCTGTGTTGTAACTTTCATAACTTGGTAGACCATGGCCGACCTAATAGGGAAAATGGATTTTTGATTAGGGTTTATTTGAGAGGATAATTTATTAAGGAGTTAGATAAGTAGGGTCTATAGTGGGTTTATGTATGATAGAATTAACCAACAATATTGTGAAGTACCAATGGTTTGCCCACCTCTTTCCTGGTGCACCATTTAAGGTATGCACTTAGAGAGGTTGAAACTCAATAGGTTAATACAAGAGATAAAGTTTTAGTAAGTTACAAAGTATAATATATTATGTTTATATACTAAAAACAACCAACATTTAGGTTAGTACTATCCTTGTTGATTGTGTAGGTCTATGATGCCTCAAAATGTTATGCCTACACATGTATATATATTGTGTTTGTTCTCTCCTTTGGATTTGAGTTATGATTTTTATTTTATTCCTTTTTAATTTAAAATATTAAATGTGATTTTGACACAAAAATTACCCTTGAAAAATGGGTAAGTAAGTTGGGTGGACAACCATAACCACTCATCACTAAATGATTGAGAATTTACATTATTAAAATACTCTGAAGAGGGGTCAAATTTCATTTAATTCTCCCTCTAAAGTGTGTGTGTGATGCAAAAAAAATAGGCCAACCTTTTGGAGGCTATAAATTTTGACTTGTAACTCTATTTGAGATCTTCCAAATTCCAAAACGATCATATAAAAAAATTATTCTATCCTAAGTTGATATATCTGCTTAGATTTGATTTTGATATTTTTTGAAGTCCAAACGTGATCATATGAGGGTCTAAAATTAATGTTTAATGATGTTTTCAAAAAAAATCTAGTTTTATAAATTGTATATTTATAGAACTAGAAGTCAACATTGATTGAATTTCATTCCATAGGATAATTTTAGTGTTTAATTTATTTCAAGAAATTTTTATAGAGACACTCGCTTGCATGAAAAACTTATTATAAATAGTGGTTGATAAAAATAGGCATTTTTTTTAGATTTTAGATTTCTTGAATTTTTGCATGTCAACTCTAAATTTCAAGTTGAGGCTTATTTAAGTATGGTTTGAATATTTAATTATTTCAAACAATAAATACTAATCAATTTTGAGTATTGTTTCAAGATCTTAGCCTATTAGTAATTTTATTATTTTTGATAGTTATCGAGTTCATTATCTAGTATCAGAGCATATGCAGTAGTTGCAAGGAGTAAGAAGAAAGTTACAAGAAAGTAATGAGAATATAAAGTAAAAATGGATGTCAAATTAAAATCTAAGGTATTTGAATAAGGAGATTTGGTAATGGTTTAATTAAGAAAAGAGAGGTTTCCAAAAGGCACATACAATAAGCTAAAGTACAAGAAAGTTGGACCATGCAAAATTGTGAAGAAAATTAATGACAATGCTTATGAGGTGAGTTTACCACACAACTTTGATACATCTCCAGTATTTAATGTTTTATATTTATATGAATTTCATGGATAAGATGGTGAAGATGAATAAGTAAATTGGGAGCAAGTTCCAAAGAAGAAGAAAGAAAAAATAGTGCAGGTTTTGGATATGAAGACAATGAGTAAAAGGCAAGGGAATTATAATAGGTATGTGGTGAAATGGGAAGGATTATAGAAAGAAGATAAAAATTGAATTATAGAATGGGAGCTGAAGAAGATTGACAATAAAAAATGGCAGTAATAAAATAAAGGCAATTTTTAGGAGCTGAGTTGTTTTCAACCAGAGGAGAATGATGTAGGAAAAAAAGGCAAACATTTGGAGGCCATAACTTTTGACTCGTAACTCCATTTGAGCTCTTCCACATGTCAAAAATATGTATCAAAAATTTTGATTTTCCCTAAGAATATCTATCCACTTGATTTAATTTTGATATTTTTTGAAGGCCAAACGTGATCATCTGAGGGTCTAAAATTAATGTTTAATGATTTTTTGGGGGAATTTTTTTTATTTTTAGAAATTGTATATTTTTAGAACCAGAAGTTAACTTTAGTTGAATTTAATTTCATAAGATGATTTTAGTTTTTAAGTTATTTGGGAAAATTTTAGAGCTACATGCACTTGGATGCAAAACTTACTATAAATAGCAGTTGCTAAAAATAAGTATTTTTTTTAGATTTTAGATTTTTTGATTTTTTGCATGTCAACTCTAAATTCTGAGTTAAGGATTATTTAATCATGGTTTGGTTTTGTAATTATTTCAAAAAATTAATATGAATCATTCTGAGTATTGTTTCAAGAACTTGGCCTATTGGTAATTTTCTTGTTCTTAATAGTTTTCAGGTTCATTATCTGGTATCAAAGCATATGCAACTGTTGCAAGGAGTAAGAAAAAAGTTGTAGGAAAGTAATGAGAAATACAAATCAAGTGTGGATGTCAGAAAAAGATATAAGGTATTTAAAGAAGGAGAGTTTTTAATATTTTACTAGAGAAAAGAGAGGTTTCCAAAAGGCACATACAATAAGATAAAGTACAAGAAAATTGGACCATGCAAAATTGTGAAGAAAATCAATGACAATGCTTATGAGGTGAGTTTACCATAAAATTTGATATATCTCTGGTATTTAATGTTCTAGATTTATATGAATTCCATGGAGAAAATGGTAAAGATTAATAAGTAAATTGGGAGCAGCAAGTTCCAAAGAAGAAAAAACAAAAAAATAACGTAGGTTTTGGATATGAAAATAATGAACACAAGGCAAGAAAATTATAATAGGTATTTGGTGCAGTGAGAAGGATTATAGCAAGAAGATAACACTTAGATTATAGAATGTGAGTTGAAGAAGATTGAAAAGGAAAAATGGTAGGAGTACAATTAGGGTAACTCATAGGAGTTGAGTTATTTTCAATGAGAGGAGAATGATGTAGAAAAAATATGCCAACCTTTAGGAGGCCATAAATTTTGACTCGTAACTCTATTTGAGCTCTTCCACATGCCAAAATGATCGTATCAAAAATTTAAATTTTTTCCTAAGTGGCCTTATCTATTTAGATTTGATTTTAATATTTTTTAGAGGCCAAACGTGATCATCTAAGGGTCTAAAATTAATGCTTAATAATTTTTTTGGGATTTTTTTAATTTTTAGAACTAAAAGTCAACTTCAGTTGAATTTTGTTTCATAGGCTAATTTTTGTGTTTAGGTTATTTTTATAAATTTTTAGAGTTGCACGTGCTTTCATGCAAAACTTACTATAAACAGTAGTTGCTAAAAATAGGCATTATATTTTTTAGATTTTAATTTTTTTTTAAATTTTGTATGTCAACTCTAAATTCTAAGTAAGGCTTATTTAAGTATGGTTTGAGTTTGAAATTATTTCAAGTAATCAACATGAATCAATTCTGAGTATTTTTTAAAGATCTTGACCTATTGTTAATTTTCTTGTTCATGATAGTTTTTAGGCTTTTTAACTGGTATCAGAGTATATGCAGTAGTTGGAAGGAGTAAGAAGAAAGTTATAAAAAAGTAATGAGAAATATAAAGCAACAAAAGATGTAAGAAGAATAACCAAGGTATTTGAAGAAGGAGAGTTGGTAATGGTTTACTTGAGGAAAGAGAGGTTTTCAAAAGGCACATATAATAAGCTAAAGTAAAAGAAAATTAGACCATGAAAAATTATGAAGAAAACCAATGACAATGCTTATGAGGTGAGTTTACCACAAAAATTTGATATATCTCCAGTATTTAATGTTTTAGATTTATATGAATTCCATAGAAAATATGGTAAATATGAAGAAGCAAATTCAGAGAAACATGTTCCAAAGAAGAATAAAGAAAAAATAGTGCAGGTTTTGGATATGAAGACATTGAGCACAAGGCAAAGGAATTATAACAGATTTGTGGTGAAATTAGAAGGATTGAAGTAAGAAGATAACACTTGGATAATAGAATGGTAGCTGAAGAATATTGATAAGAAAAAATGGTGGTAGTACAATCAAGACAACTCGTAGGAGTTGAGTTATTTTCAATGAGAGGAGAATGATGCAGAAAAATAAGGCCAATCTTTTAGAGGCCATAAATTTTGACTCGTAACTCCATTTGAACTCTTCCACATGACAAAATGACCATATCAATTTTTTTTTAATTCCCTAAGAGGTTGTATCCACTTAGATTTGATTTAGATATTTTTTAGTGGCTAAACATGATCATCTGAGGTTCTAAAATTAACATTTAATGATTTTTAAGGAATTTTCTATTTTTAGAAATTGTATATTTTTAGAACCAGAAGTCAACATCAGTTGAATTTAATTTCATAAGATAATTTTAGTGTTTGGGTTATTTTGGAATTTTTTTAGAGCTACACACATTTACATGTGAAATTTATTATAAATAGCGATTGCTAAAAATAGGCATTTTTTTAGCTTTTAGATTTTTTGAATTTGTGCATGTCAACACTAAATTCTGAATTGAGTATTATTTAAGCATAGTTTGGGTTTGTAATTATTTCAAGAAATCAATACAAATAAACTCTAATTATTGTTTTAAGATCTTGGCCTATTGGTAATTTTATTATTCTTGATAGTTTTTAGGTTCATTATCTAGTATTAGAGCATATGCAACAGTTGTAAGGAGTAAGAAGAAAGTTGTAAGAAAGTAATGAGAAATATAAAGTAGCATTGGATGTCAGGAGAAGATCCAAGGTATTTGAAGAAGGAGAGTTATTAATAGTTTACTTTAGGAAAGAGAGGTTTACAAAAGGCACATATAATAAGCTAAAGCATAAAAAAATTGGACCATGTAGAATTGTGAACAAAATGAATGAAAATGCTTATGAGGTGAGTTTACCACAAAACTTTGATATATCTCTAGTATTTAATTTTTCATACTTATATGAATTCCATGTATAAGATGGTGAATATGATGAATATTAAGAAGTAAATTAGGAGCAACAAGTTTCAAATAAGAAGAAAGAAAAAATAGTGCATGTTTTGGATATGAAGACAATGAGTACAATGCAAGGGAATTATAATAGGTATTTGGTGTAGTGGGAAGGATTGAAACAAGAATATAACACTTGGATTATAAAATGGGAGCTGAATAATATTGAAAAGGAAAAATGATAGTAGTACAATCAGGGTAATTCGTAAGAGTTGAGTTGTTTTCAATGAGAGAAGAATGATGTAGAAAAAACATGCCAACCTTTCGGAGGCCATAACTTTTGACTCATAACTCTATTTGAGATCTTCCATGCACTAAAATGATTGTATAACACATTTAATTTCTTCCCTAGGTGTCTCTATCCACATAAATTTGATTTAGATATTTTTTAGAGGCCAAACATGATCATTTGAGGGTCTAACATTAATGTTTAATATTTTTTCAAGAATTTTCTATTTTTAGAAATTGTATATTTCTAGAAACAAAAGTCAACTTTAGTTGAATTTAATTACATAGGATAATTTTTATTTTTAGGTTATTTAAAAAAATATATATCTACACACGCTTTCATGTGTAATTTACTATAAATCGTGGTTGCTAAAAATAGGCATTTTTTAGATTTTAGATTTTTGGAATTTTTGCATGTCAACTCTAAATTTTGAGTTGAAGCTTATTTAAGCATGTTTTAGGTTTGTAATTATTTCAATAAATCAATATGAATAAATTCCAAGTATTGTTTTAATATCTTGATTTATTGGTAATTTTTTTGTTCTTGATAGTTTTTGGATTCATTATTTGATATCAGAGCATATACAACAGTTGCAAGGAGTAAGAAGAAAGTTGCATGAAAGTAATGAGAAATATAAAGTAGCAGTGGATGTCAAAAGAAGATCCAAGGTATTTGAATAAGGATATTTGTTAATGGTTTACTTGAGGAAAGAGAGGTTTTCAAAAATCACATACAATAAGCTAAAGTACAAGAAAATTGGACCATGTAAAATTGTGAAGAAAATCAATGACAGTGTTTATGAGGTGAATTTACCATAAAACTTTGATATATCTCTAGTATTTAATATTTCATATTTATATAAATTACATGGATAATATGGTGAAGATGAAGAATTAAATTGGGAGCAACAAGTTTCAAAGAAGAAGAAAGAAAAAATAGTACAAGTTTAGGAGATGAAGATAGTGAGCACAAGGCAAGGGAATTATAATAGGTATTTGGTGTAGTGAGAAAGATTGCAGCAAGAAGATAAAAATTGGATTATAGAATGAGATTTGAATAATATTGGCAATAAAAAATGGTAGTACAATCAGGGCAACTTGTAGGAGTTGAGTTGTTTTCAACCAGAGGAGAATGATGAAAAAAAATAGGCCAACCTTCTGGAGGCCATAACGTTTGACTTGTAACTCTGTTTGAGATATTCCATGTGCCAAAATGATCATATCAAAAAGTTTGATTTTGAAATAAGTGTCTTTATCTACTTAGATTTTATTTTGATATTTTTTGGAGGCCAAACATGATCATCTGAAGGTTCAAAATTAACATTTAATGATTTTTTCAAAAATTTTCTATTTTTAGAAATTATATATTTTTAGAAACGAAAATCAAATTTAATTGAATTTCATTCCATAGGATAATTTTAGTGTTTAGGTTATTTTTATAAATTTTTATAGATGCACGTTCTTGCATGCAAAACTTACTATAAATAGCGGTTACTAAAAATAGGCATTTCTTTTTAGATTTTGGATTTTTTGAATTTTTGCATGTCAAATTTAAATTTTGAGTTGAGTATTATTTAAGCATGGTTTAGGTTTATAATTATTTAAAATAATCAATTTGAATCAATTATGAGTATTGTTTTAAGATCTTGGCCTATTGGTGATTTTTTTGTTCTTGATAGTTTTTGGGTTCATTATCTGGTATCAGAGCATATGCAGTAGTTGTAAGAAAGAGTAAGAAAACTGTTACAAGAAAGTATTACGAAATATAAAGAAACAATAGATGTAATAAGAATATCCAAGGCATTTTAATAAGGAGATTTGGTAATGGTTTACTTGACAAAAGATATCTTTCCAAAAGGCACATATAATAAGCTAAAGTACAAGAAAATTGGACCATGCAAAATTGTGAAAAAATCAATGACAATGCTTATGAGGTGAGTTTACCATAAAAATTTGATATATCTCAATTATTTAATGTTTTATATTTATATGAATTCCATGGAGAAGATGGTGAAGATGAAGAATTAAATTAGGAGCAACAAGTTCCAAGGAAGAAGAAAGAAAAAATAGTGCAGCTTTTGGATATGAAGACAATGAGCACAAGGAAAGGGAATTATAATAGGTATTTAGTGCAGTGAGAAGGATTGTAGCAAGAAAATAACACTTAGATTATATAATGAGAGTTTAATAAGATTGAAAAGGAAAAATGGTAGTAGTATAATTATGGTAACTCATAGGAGCTGAGTTGTTTTCAATTAGAGGAGAATGATACAAAAAAAATAGGCCAACCTTTTAGAGGCCATAAATTTTGACTCTTAATGCCATTTGAGATCTTTCACATGCCAAAACAACCGTATTTAAAAGTTAGATTCTACCCTAAGTGGATTTATCCACTTAGATTCTGTTTCAATATTTTTTGAAGGCCAAGTGTGATCATCTGAGGGTTCAAAATTAATGTTTAATGATATTTTAAAGAGTTTTCTATTTTTAAAAATTGTATATTTTTAGAACCAAAAGTCAACTTCAGTTGAATTTTGTTCCATATTCTAATTTTAGTGTTTAGGTTATTTTAGAAAACATTTAGATCCATGTGCAATTACATGAGAAACTTATTATAGATAGTGGTTGTTAAAAATAGGCATTTTTTTTAGATTTTAGATTTTTCAAATTTTTGCATGTCAACTCCAAATTGTAAGTTGAAGCTTATTTAAGCATGTTTTGGGTTTGTAATTATTTAAAGAAACCAATAAAAATAAATTCTTAGTATTTTTTCAAGATCTTGGCCTATTGCTAATTTTCTTGTTCTTGATAATTTTTGGGTTCTTTAACAGGTATCAGAGCATATGCAATAGTTGGAAGAAGGAGTAATAAGAAAGTTACAAGAAAGTAATGAGAAATATAAAGTAAAAATAGATGTCATAAGAAGATCCAAGGTATTTGAAGAAGGAGAGTTGGTAATATTTTACTTGAGGAAAGAGAGGTTTCCAAAAGGCACATATAATAAGCTAAAGTACAAGAAAATTGGACCATTCAAAATTATGAATAAAATCAATGACAATGCTTATGAGGTGAGTTTACCACAAAACTTTGATATATCTCTAGGATTTAATGTTTTATATTTATATGAATTCCATGGAGAAGATGGTGAAGATGATGAAGATGAAGAAGTAATTTGGGAGTAGCAAGTTCAAAAGAAGAAGAATAAAATAGTGCAAGTTTTGGATATGAAGATAGTGAGCACAAGATAAGGGAATTATAACAGGTTTTTGGTGCAGTGAGAAGGATTGTAGTAAGAATATAACACTTGGATCATAGAATGGGAGCTAAATAATATTGATAAGGAAAAATGGTAGTAGTAAAATTAGGGCAACTCACAGACACTGAGTTGTTTTCAATGAGAGGAGAATGATACAGAAAAATAGGTCAACCTTTTGGAGGCCATAACTTTTGACTCATAATTCCGTTTCAGATCTTCCACATACCACAATGACCATATCAAAAAGTTTGATTCTTACCTAAGTTTATCTATCTAGTTAGATTTTATTTTGATAATTTTTAGTGGCCAAACATGATCATTTGAGGGTCTAAAATTAATGTTTAAAGATTATTTTAGGAATTTTCTATTTTTAGAAATTATATATTTTTAGAACCAAAAGTTAAATTTAGTTAAATTTCAATCCATAGGCTAATTTTAGTGTTTAGGTTATTTTGGGAAATTTTAAATTTTGATGTTGAAATCCATAGCGTGTTTGGTGATCAAAGTTGAAATTTATTGGTTTTTATCAAAACTCTTAATCTCAGCTATAGATGCATAGTCGCAAGCCTTTGGCTCAAAAATCCAAGTCATTTTTGAGCCTAAAGGCTTGATTTTGAATTCAAATTCAAATAGTCTATACATGTTTATAATGTATTATATGCATATATAATTTACTATATAATGCATACATGTTATATAACATGCACATGTTATTTTATAATAAGACCAAAAACATCTCCATAAGCATGTGGGAGTTGCACATGAAGCAACTTTTACCAGAAGCTTATATTTACTACTCTAAATGTTAAGTATAGGTTTAAAATATAAATGTAAACTTATACTTTAAATTTATTTTAGTAAATATAAGAAATTAGGGTCATTCAACATCTAATAGAGTTGGTCTCATAGTTGTATGCCTTACGATGTGGAAAATAGTTTTTCAAAATCTAATATGGTTAGTACTTAGGCATTTTCAAGGTCTAATTATTTAACCTAGGGATTTTAGGACATAATTTTTGCAATTGATGTCCATTTTTGGAAAACATATAGTTATTTTTTAGGTTTTTGTGCTTTCTAGATTTATTCCTAGCATTTATAAAAGTCTTAGGATTATAAAAATTGAATTTTTCAAACTAATAACTTTAAAATTGATGCAAAAAGGTGTGATTTGGGTAGTATAGGCCACATTGATGACCTGCACACATTAAACAACTACTTTATGTTAATTTCAATTATTCATCATTTCTCCCTCATCTTCGATCACTTCCTACTCATACCTCATCACCCATAATCACTCTCTAATCATTATTAATTATCCCAAAGCACTCCCTCATTGAACCTCATTGTACCTAGTCATCTTTAATCACTCCTTTGTGATCCTTGATTACTCCCTCATTGACCTTCACTATCCCTCATCATCCCTAATTACTCATTCTTCATCCCTCATCACTCCCTCATTGACCCTCATCATGCCTCATCATATTTAATCACTCCCTCATTGGATGTTACTATCCCTAATCATTGCTTCATCATCCCTAATCACTCTCTCCTCATCCCTCATCATCCCTAATCACTCCCTTATTGACCCTCACCATTATTCATAATTTATAATCACTCCCTAATTTATCTTTACCATCTCTCATGATTTAGATTCCTATTTCATACTCTACTTGTCCAAGCTCTCTACCAATATCCATGTAGCTTTCACTTTGTATTTTCTTGCTTGATCTTTGTCTTTCGACCATACATACATTTTAAATTCAAATTTTCATTTTATTAATTTAATTTATTATCCACCATTCTTTGGATGGTCTCACTAAAATCTTCATTATATTCTCCTTACTCAATACATTCAATCTCTCTTACTTTGAGACTATTCCCCTAACTAGTCTTTATGCTTTATAACAACTTGGATTAAATATTATCTCTAGTTCCTTAAGATTTAATAGAGATATGGAAAAATTACTTCCATTCCTTTTATTCCTCTCTAAATTATTATCAACCCTAATTAACTTATCAACATGATCCTCATATAATACACTACCTCTTACTCTATCATAGACTCTTCTTGTAGCCTTTTTCTAAGCTAATTTACTTGGTATGGTCATGTATAGAATAAAATCATCAAATCAACCTCATTTATGGATACCCTCTAATGTCTCCCATCTCTTCACAAAATTTTGGGCTTTGGTTCAACTATTTGATAACTTTTTTTGGCTCTTTCTACTTTTAGATTAGGTCTTTAGGTTTCCTTTTACCCTATTTACCACACAGTCCTCCCCCATCCATACTTATCCATACACACATAACTTAAAAACACTATATTATATTTTTTCATGTTGAACTTAAAATTTTCACCAAATTTCATGAATTAGTGATGTTTATAACTCCTAAAAACTCACTTTAAAATTAGAAACCCTAATATATGGTTTAGACTAGTTTTATAAACTTGAGAAGGGTCAAAATGAGATTTAAATCTTACAAAGCCATTTACAATGACTATGAATATTATATTAGGTCTGAGTTGACCCTATGCACATTTTACAAGTGTTATATTTCCATTTTTAAGCTATAGTAGATTGACTTTACCAAATTTGAATAGATTGTGTACTTAGTCATAGGTCTATAGTAATTCGAGAAGAGGTTATTTATTCTAATTCATTCCAAAAAGGGTTTTAAACTAACATGAAGTTTTAATTCATTCTAAAAAGGGTTTTAAACTGACATGAAGTTTTAAAATCCTCTACATAATTTTTACACACTTTAAACAATCAATTCCTTCCATCTATAACATTATATTTGCCAATTTCCATGAGATACCACTTTGATTGTGTTAAGTTTATTGATAATTATAGGATTGTGTTAGTTTTATTTTTTCTCATCCAAATATATGAAATATAATTTAAATAATATAATACTTCATGATTATATTAAAATAAACTCACCAACATATACATTTGAATGTTCATGCTAATAAATGCAAATACCTTCTCAAATAGATGTATACTCATAACTTTTACTCACAAAAAATGGGGTTGTGTTATTCAACATAGAATGTCCTTAGAAAAATAACAACATAAAATGTTTAAATACTATTAATGAATTGTTATTTCAAGTTACTAATTACTCATACATTCCAAAATCCCACCAAACATAATCTCCTCTTCCACAAGACTCTGACCTTCACTCAGATTTTAAGGCACAGTTTGTAAAAACATAGGGTATATAGTTTGTAATTAAAACATTAAACTTACAACTAACACCAAAATCATAAATAACTTTTTACTAATCATGTTTCACCATTGATTATGCACACTAGAAATTATCTTTGCACATATTCAAGAAGATGCAGGGGCTATTTGCTTTGTTGTCTGTAAATAATCAAAAATTGTATTTATTCACTTGTTTGGGGTTCTTTACATTAATCCTTTATAATCCTACCCCCTCAAACTCTCTTAACTCTAACTCTGAATAAAAAACAAGACATGGACAAGATTTTTATTACCAAATAACCATCCTAATTGAATTCTAACTTCATTTGTATATTGAGAGTGCCCTCAACTAGCTCAAATACTAACATATTTCTTAAATATGAGTTTACGTATATGTGTTTAACATCTTAAACTACTCACTAAAGTCTAACCACACAAAATTCAACGCTAGACTTCTTGAAACAAGATTGAAGTCTCTATGAAAGTTCAAAAATTCAAATGAAAGATTTAGTGGGAAAGTCCAATACAACTCTAATTCAAAATTGACACAAAACTATAAACTTATAAAAACTCCCACAAACTTCTTATGACCTTGAACAACTTCTAAAGACATGAAACATGTAAATTAGATCACTATTTACATTGGGTAGTGATGTTCCTACATTACCTCATTGTCCCTAATCATTTTTTCATTATACCTCATCATCTCTAATCACCCATTTTCATCCCTCATTGCACCTAATCACTCCCTCATTAATCCTTAGCATCACTTATCATCTCTAATCACTCCCTCATCCTTCCTAATCACTCCCTCATTGACCCTCACAATCCATCATCATCACTATTTAATCCCTCATCATCTCTACTCAATTCTTTCTCATCCTTAATCAATCCATCCAATACCTTGATGGTGGTATTTTGTTGGGGTTTAAAAATGTTAGGATATATAAGTGAATATTTGAGTGCTATCATAAAATATAATACATAGTGATCAAAATGATGTGGAGGAAAATTTGAAACATAAATATTTAACACCTATGAAAAAATATGGCCCTATTATAAATGATGCAATTCACAATTGAAAATCTGCTAGAAAAAGAGAAGCAAGTAAAGTCACCATATTACCAAAATTGGGTATTAAATACATGAGGATCACCAAGATATGTGATTTCTTGAAACCAATCAATTGCTTTCTATACAAGGACATTTTATGATCTAAATAACTACATTAAAGTCCTTCTATTTGTATTTATATTGATTGAATCATCATACCAAAGAGTGGAAGCCAATTTTTAAACTATTAGAATAAGTAGTCTAAGATTGGAAAGTGGTGATTAATTCATAACTTTAATATTCAATCCAATGAAGAGTGTCACACTATGATCTCTCTACTTTCACTTCTTGAGAAGTGGGTACAAGTTATCTAACACTATAAAAAGGTAATTATACAATAGATTATGAACCTAATGATATGGTCGATACTAAAAATATCTCTACTTCCCCCAACAAGAAATTATATGAATTAAAAATATTATTTCATTAACAAATATAGATCAATGGTGAGATAATACACTTCATCATTTCCAATGGAAGTCAAAAGAATTTAATTTCTCCTAAATCATATTTTAAAAAATTTAACTTGAAATTTATACATTATCCATAACCATACGCTAGTGTATGGTCTAATGTAGGCCTTGAGAAATGGATCACCTAGTAGTGTCACTTGGTGTACAAAATCAAACTTTTTAAAGATGAAATCCTTTGTGACATCTCACCATTATATGTGTGTGATTTTTTACATGTGGTCAATCATATATTTACCATAAACATGTAGTCTATGAATTAAATCCTTGAAATGTTGTGATAGATTGTCATGTTCTGAAATACCATATATTGTATTTGGTTCATAAGCTTTCAGTCATTAGTGCCAAGAAGTGAAATAATCTTGTTAGTTATAGTAATAATTAAATTTAATAACATCTTTATGTCACCATATCATAGTGTGGTTCATCCAACAATAACAAGGACAAAATAATTTAAACATAAACTAGATGAATATAAGGATATCTTTTAGTCACTAAAATAAGTTCATACATAGTTTACACTGATTAATACTATTGATTTGATCCCTTAACTTCCTCTACCTCAAACCTATTTATACAACATATCATTTCTATATAATGAATAGATCAAGTGGTAGATTGATCCAGGTGGATCCATGTACAGTTATATTTTTAAAAAGTCTTAAAATTCTATTTAAATCATTTTCACATTGTAGTACTCATTGAGAGATTTCTATCACTTTTTGCGGTTTGAAAAATGGAGTCCCGATGCTCAAGATATGGCTAGTTGAAGAAATCTTGTGACAGGGGGTGTCAAAAGTGACGTGGCACTGTTGAAGACATGCCAAGTGGACCAATAGCCACTTGACACGTGGAAAGATAATTCGGTGTAAAAAAAATGTTGGTTTGTTGTTTTTATTCACATATTATTTGAAATTTTCAAACTTTGAAACAAAGGCGCCAAAGAAACTGCCACATCACCTGTCCCACCAACCAAGCATGAACCAAGTCAAATCAGTAGCCTAAGTGGGTGCCCTTATCTTATGAATTTGAAGAGGGGTCAGAAATTTCTATTTAAGATGTTGAAAACTAAATTCCCAATAAATGTGGGACAAAACCAAGTCCATAGGTGCCAAAAAAGGAGGGAAATCATTTCAAATTTCATGATGAGCGCACCCTTCCTCATGCCAAGGTGCCTAAAAAGGTGGGAGGAGGTTTTGAACTCCTAACATGTCATCTAAAAGATTAGTGCCTTGACCACTTCAGCCATGGGGGTTAAAGTGTTATAAAAGGGACTAATTTATACTTGAACAGACATGAAAAGCAGACTGTGTAAAGAGATTTAAGAAGGTTAGAGACTTGTTATTGCTTTGTACGGCCTTGGGCCATTATTTTTAGGTCTAAGAGATATTTTTTTAGGCAAACAAATATCAGAGAAGGTGAATTGAAGAATTTTATTGATTTTGGAAGCCATTTGTTGCACAAAATTAATGAGAATGGTCCTCACTTTGAATGGACCCAGAGATGTAGGCTATTGAAGCCAAACTCCATTATCAATTTGCTGGTGAATTCTTTGAATTTTCTCTAATTTTTATTTAGTTCTGATCTTCATTTTATATCTAGTTTTAATTTATTTATACAAAATTAAGCAAAAAAGTGAGAAATTAAAGGATCTCTTAAACGTGAACAAGTGATTTTCGAATATACTACACTTGTATTTTCAGTTTACAGATCATAGATCCATGAAATCATGGATAATGGACACATCATGCCCAAATCATTGCCTTGTAAAAGCCCAGTTGTGTTTGTGTCAAAGATATCAATCAATTATAAAAATCTTAACAAGATTAAAGTGAATAACTATTATCATCATTTAAATATTAAGGCATTTTTAGACCATATCCATGGTATATAATTCTTTTCCAAAATTGATCTTAAGTTTTGGTATCATCATATTAATGTTAAACCTCTAGACATTTGGAATATATTATTAAAAACAAAGGAAGGATTGATTGACTATTTGGTTATGCCTTTCAAGTTAACTCATGTAAAAAAATCATTCATTTCAAGATGTTGAATGACATACTCAATCCATTTACCTTTATCATTTTTAAAATCTACCTTGATGATATCTTAATCTTTAGAAAACATGGGATGAACATCTACACCATGCTGAACTAGTGTTTCACATTTTACAGAAACATATTTTTATGATAACATGAATAAATATTTATTTTTCATGTAAGACATAAAATATTTAGGACACATCACACACATAAGGAGTGCATGTATGAACCTAACCAAGATTCAAGTCATACAGGAATGGTAGACACTAAATAACTTTGAATCTAAATCAAATCTTCTTAGAATTAGAAAATTATACAAGAGATTTGTTTTTAATTTTTATCATTTGAACCAAATTACCAAAGGTGGAACCAAATAAAATTTCATCTAGTCAGTTACATAACAAAGATAATTTGATGAACTAAAATTTAGACTCTATTTTATGTTTGTACTTATGTTACTTGACTATAAATTTAGAAGATCATCCAATTCATTCAGTAATAAAATTGACTATCAAAAATGGGTATTAGCAACACAAGTCCTTGAAAAGAGTTAATTTATAAATTATAATTGATTAAATAACATATGATTTGAATAAAAGATATCTTTAGCATATATACTTACATTAGATGATGAGGGAGAGATTAGGGATGGTGAGGGTCAATGATGGAGTGATGAGGGATGGTGAGGGTCAATGAGGGAGTGATTAGTGATGATGAGGGATGGAAAAATTTTAATTAGGGATTATGAGGGATGAGGAAGGAGTGATTAGGGATGATGATAATCAATGAAAGAGTGATTAGGGATGATAATCCTAAGTGATTAGAGATGATGAGAGATAATGAAGGTCAATGAGGGAGTGATTAGGGATGAGGAGGGAGTGAATAGGTATGAGGAAGTGATTAAGTATGATGAGGGATGAGGAAAGAGTTATTATGGATGATTAAGGATGTGGAGGGAGTGATCAGGGATGACGTGGGATAGTGAGGGTCAATGGAGGAGTGATTATGGATGATAAGGGAGTGATTATGGATTATAAGGGATAGTGATGGTCAATGAGGGAGTGATCAAGGATGAGGGAGGGATGATGAACAAGTGAAATTAACACAAAGTAGTTTTTTGATGTGTACATGTCATCAATATAATTTAAAATACCCCAATAACACCACTTTGGATCAAGTTCAAGTGATTAATTTTCAAATTTCATTTTTGACAAACTTAGGACTCTTATAAATGCTAGGAACCAATCTGGAAGACACAAAACCTAAAACATGACTATATGTTTATTAAAAATGGATATCAATTGCAAAATTTATGTATTAAAATCCCTAGGTTTAATACCTAGACCCTAAAAATACCTAAGTACTAACCATATTGGATTTTGAAAAACTATTTTTCACATCATAAGGTGTGCAACTATGAGACCAACTCTATCAGATGTTGAGTGATCCTAATTTTTTATATTTACTAAAATAAATTTAAACTATAAGAAAATAAATGTTACTTAACATTTAGAGTAGTAAATATAAGATTTTGGCCAAAGTTACCTTCATGTGCAACTCCCACATGCTTCTGGGTATGTTTTTGGTTTTATTACAAAATATCATGCACACATTGTGTAATAAATTATATAATACATATGTGTTGTACACATTATATAATGCATACGTGTTATTTGAATTTGAATTCAAAATGTTGCTTTAATGTAAAAAACAACACTAACATGTACACATTATTATTTTTACAATAACATGATAGTGTTATATTAATGCGATCTATTATAGCTTGATAATGGCTGAGATATAATTTAAATAACATAATAAAATTAATTAAATAACATGATCATGTTATTTATTAACATGATCACATTATTTATTAACATGATCACATTACCTTAAATGTCCATGTAATTGTCCCCAAACTCCGTTCACTTACCCTTATCATGCATGTTTTATGGTAGTTATGCCTTTCTTTCTCATAGTCAACCTCCCCAAATTCTTGCATCATTTTTATTTTGAGTTGTGTTCGGTTTGGCTCAATCTAAGATTAGTTTTACTAGATTCACTTAGATGGTTTCAAATTCATCTATGTTGGCAATAGGTTTTTATCTCTTCATCCCTACTCTTTTATATTTTATTTTTAATCAAGTTAATCTAGGAACAAAAGCAATTTGTATTTAATTATTTATCTTGATTTTTTCTTTCAAGTTTAGTTTATCACTATTATAGCATTGTTGCATCTATAAACATGGTAAAATAGTAAATAAATCAAATATTTTCATTCTATGTTCATCTTAGGAAATTTTATTTCTATTAGAAGTTGAGTTATGCAAGTGTATATGAAATAAAGTGCACAGTTTCTCAATGAATGCCTTAGTCAATTTTAACTACATATTAATTTGTTAAAATAGACCCCTTACATGGAACAATTTGCATTAGCTAACTTAGGAAAGACCAACATACCAAGACCTGGTACATTTAGACCTTGGGGAGGTATTTTCTTCATGGGATCTCCCTATTTTCAGGAGAGGCAAGGCTTAACAACTTATTTTCCTAATTTTTGGCTTGTGCCAAGTGACACAACAATACCTTTCTTATGAGAAAAGTGAAATACATAGAACAAGGTTGGTCAGGGCCAATCTAGTTGAGAAAATAAAATATAATAAGGTTGAAATTGGTTGACATAGTCTATTGTAAAAATAGGATAAAATAAACTAGTTTAACCATGGTCAACTTAGTTTATTGTAAATATAATCAAACATAAAACTAAGCTGGATTGGTTGACTTAGTTGACTGTGTGATATAGTTTTAACAAAACTAAAAAAATGAAAAGAATAGAATAAAAACCTAAAGTAATAATTAATTTAACTAAAAAATAGAAATAAAAAATTAAGATAACTAAAAATAAATTAAATTACTAAACTGGTTAGAAGAAACCTAAATAATATAACTAAGTCTACTAGGTCCACTTAGTTGGATGAGTTTGAAAGTTGCAGATTTGATGTAGAAACTATGTCATCCTAGATCAATTTAGTCCTATAAAGACAACCACCTAAAAATAATAAAAATTAAGTAGGGTCAACCATGGTTGATTCAGTCTTTAGAGAGTTAAAAAATAAAAATAGTGAAAATAAGACTTAGATTTCGACTTACATCAACCTAGTTTGTTGAAATATAAAAATAAAAATTGCATTGAGGAACTAGGTCGACCTATGTGACCTAGTTGACTGCAGATGAAAACTTATAAATAATATAATATAAATAAATTGACCTACGTAACCTAATTAACTATGTAATAAAATTTTGTAGATAAATAACTAAATTGGGTCAACCTCTATAACCTACTTTACTATATATCTATAATTTATAAATAAGAGAATAAATTGGGTCGATCAGTTAACCTACTTGAATGTGAATGAAAAAAATTCAAATTCAAGGGTTAGATTCACATTAGTTTCATTAGAATGTAATTAACTAACATTTATTAATATATATCTAAAATTTATCATACTCATTAAATCTAAGCTTAGATAAGGTAATCAAATAACATATTTTACAATACTTTATATATTGGAAGCATGACCAAATTAGATCCACTAAACCTAAATAAGAGAACACTTATCATATAATACTAACGAAAAGGGTTACAAAGCCTCTAGAAAAATAATATCATGTAATAATCCTATCTAGGTCTTATAACACATAAAATTAAAAATAATCTAGTGTTATCAAAGCTTAAAACATAAAATGGGATGGCTTAAAACAAACAAAACAAAGAAGGGATCATGGTAGGAAAATGGAGGCCAAGATCACATAAGGTGGAAGATGAAAAGCTTAGAAAACCCTATATATATATCAAATTTAAGTGTGTAGGTAATATAAGAAAGTATTTATACATTCAAATCTATTACATTATGCAATATCTATTTATCAAATAAAATAACAAAAGGTAGAGATATTTATCTTTGGATGACTTGTTGAGTCTTAATCTTCCATTTGGCTAATGATGATTTTCAAGAGGTTGTTATGAATTTATATGAATCAATCTAGTTGAAATAATATCTAGGCTAAAATATTCCATATTTTCATCGAAGACTTCCCAAAAGATAAACTATCTTTCCTCCAAGGCAAACCCTAAGCAATGGTTCCTTCAAATGTAGATGTAGTAGCATTATGAGCTATAATAATAAAAAAATTAATGGTCCTCTTTATTGGATTAAAATTAAGTTTTTATTTATGTAAATGGATAAGTCTTAACCCTTCCATAGTTTTAGTTGACAAGGTCATCCCATTAGAACACAATTTTGAAAAAATTAATGCTTTTCCTCAAATGAGGTTGACCTAGTTACATAACATGTGTTATAACTTTCATAACTTGGTAGACCATGGCCGATTTAATAGGGAAAATGGGTTTTTTATTAGGGTTCATTTGAGTGGATAGTTTCTTAAGGAGTTGGATAATTAGGGTCTGTATTAAATTTATGTATGATACAATTAACCAACAATATTGTGAAGTACTAATGGTCTACCCACCTCTTTCCTAATGCACCATTTAAAGTATGCACTTAGAGAGATTGAAACTCAATAGGTTACTACAAGAGATAAAGTGTTATTAAATTATAAAGTATAAAATAATATGTGTATATACTAACAACAACCAACATTTAAGCTAATACTATCCTTGTTGATTGTGCAGGTCTATAATGCCTTAAAATGTTGTGCTTACACATGTATATCTATTGTGTGTGTTCTATCCTTTGGACTTGAGTTATGATATTTATTTTATTCCTTTTTACTTTAAAATCTTAAATGTGCTTTTGACACCAAAATTATAGTTAAAAATGGGTAAGTTGGGTGGACAACCACAACCACTCCTCACTAAATGATTGAGTATTTGCTTCATTAAAATACTCTGAAGAGAGGTCAAATTGCATGTAATTCTTCCACTAAAGTGTGTGTGTGATGCAAAAAAAATAGGTCAACATTTCGGGGGTCATAAATTTTGACTCATAACTCTATTTGATCTCTTTTATGTGCCAAAACGATCGTATCAAAAAGTTTGATTCTACCCTAAGTGGCTCTATCCACTTAGATTTGATTTTAATATTTTTTGGAGTCCAAACATGATCATATGAGTGTTTAAAATTAATGTTTAATTATTTTTTTGAGAATTATCTATTTTTATAAATTATATATTTTTAGAACTGAAAGTCAACATTAGTTAAATTTTGTTTCATAGGCTAATTTTAGTGTTTAGGTTATTTTGGAAAAAATTTACAGTCATGCACACTTGCATGAAAAAACTTACTATAAATAGCGGTTGTTAAAAATAGATATTTTTTTAGATTTTAGATTTCTTGAGTTTTTGCATGTCAACTCTAAATTTCGATTTGAGGCTTATTTAAGCATGGTTTGAATTTGTAATTATTTAAAATAATCAATACAATCAATTCTGAGTATTTTTTCAAGATCTTGGCCTATTGATAATTTTTTTGTTCTTAATAGTTTTTTGGGTTCATTATTTAGTATCAAAGCATATGCAGCAGTTGCAAAGAGTAAGAATAAAGTTATACAAATTTAATGAAAAATATAAAGTACTAGTAGATGTTAGAATAAGATCTAAAGTATTTGAAGAAGGAGATTTGGTAATGGTTTACTTCAGGAAAAAGAGGTTTCCAAAAGGCACATACAATAAGCTAAAGTATAAGGAAATTAGACCATGCAGAATTGTGAATAAAATCAATAACAATACTTATGAGGTGAGTTTACCATAAAACTTTGATACATATCTATTATTTAATATTTTAGATTTATATGAATTCCATGGAGAAGATAGTCAAGATGATGAAGATGAAGAAGTAAATTAGGAGAAACAAGTTCCAAAGAATAAGAAAGAAAAAATAGTGTAAGTTTTAGATATGAAGACGGTGAGTACAAGTCAAAGGAATTATAATAGGTATTTTATGTAGTGGGAAAGATTATAAAAATAAGATAAAACTTTAAATTGATAAGAAAAAATGGCATTAGTACAATCAAGGCAACTCATAGGAACTGAGTTGTTTTCAACCAGAAGAGAATGATAAAGAGAAAGGCTAAATTTTCAGAGGCCACAAATTTTGACTTGTAACTCTATTTGAGATCTTCCATGCACCAAAAAAATTGTATTGAAAAGTTTGATTCTGCCCTAAGCAACTCTATCCCCTTAGATTTGATTTTGATATTTTTTGGAGGCCAAATGTAATCATCTGAGGGTCTAAAATTAACGTTTAATGTTTTTTCAAGAATTTTCTATTTTTAGAAATTGCATATTTTTAGAATAAAAAATAATCTTTAGTTGAATTTAATTATATAGGCTAATTTTAGTGTTTAGGATATTTTTTAAAAAAAATTAGAACTTCACGTGATTGCATGCGAAACTTACTATAATTAGCGGTTGCTAAAAATAAGCATTTTTTTAGATTTTAGATTTTTCTAATTTTTGTCTATCAACTCTAAATTCTAAGTTGAGGATTATTTAAGCATGGTTTGGGTTTGTAATTATTTTAATTAATCAATACAAATCAATTCTGAGTATTGTTTCAAGATCTTGGCCTCTTGGTAATTTTCTTGTTCTTGATAGTTTTTGGGTTCATTATTTGGTATCAGAGTATATGCAGCAGTGACAAGGAGTAAGAAGAAAGTTGTAGGAAAGTAATGAAAAATATAAAGCAATAGTGGATGTCAGAATAATATCCAAGTTATTTTAAGAAAGAGATTTGGTAATGTTTTACTTGAGAAAAGAGAGGTTTTCAAAAGGCACATACAATAAGATAAATTACAAGAAAATTAGACCATGCAGAATTATGAAGAAAATCAATGACAATGCTTATGAAGTGAGTTTACCACAAAAATTTGATATATCTTTAGTATTTAATGTTTCATATTTATATGAATTCCATGGAGAAGATGGTAAAGATGATGAAGATGAAGAATTAAATTGGGAGCAACAAGATCCAAAGAAGAAGAAAGAAAAAATAGTTTAAGTTTTGGATATGAAGACAGTAAACATAAGGCAAGGGATTTATAACAAGTATTTAATGAAGTGGGAAAAATTGTAGTAAGAAAATAACACATGGATTATATAATGGGTGATAAAGTTGATTGATAAAGAAAAATGGCAGCAGTAAAATTAGGGCAACTCACAGGCGTTGAGTTATTTTCAATCAAAGGAGAATGATGTAGAAAAAATAGGCCAACCTTTTGAAGGCCATAAATTTTGACTCATAAATATATTTGAGCTCTTGAACATGCCAAAAAGACCATATCAAAAAATTTGATTCTGACCTAAGTGTCTCTATCCACTTATATTTGATTTTGATATTTTTCAGAGGCCAAACGCGATCATTTGAAGGTCAAAAATAAACATTTAATGATTTTTTTTTTTTTAAATCTATTTTTAGAAATTGTATATTTTTAGAACTGAAAGTAAACTTCTATTGAATTTCATTCCATAAGATAATTTTAGTGTTTAGGTTATTTTATAAAAAATTTAGAGCTGCACGCACTTGCATGTGAAACTTACTATAAATAGCAATTGTTAAAAATAGGCATTCCTTTTATATTTTAGTTTTTTCAATTTTTTGTATATCAACTCTAAATTATGAGTTGAGGCTTATTTAAGCATGGTTTGGGTTTATAATAATTTCAAGTAATTAATATGAATCAATTTTGAGTATTGTTTCAAGATCTTGGCCTATCGGTAATTTTATTTTTCATGATAGTTTTTAGGTTTTTTAACTAGTATCAGAGCATATGCAGCAGTTGGAAAAAAGAGTAATAAGACAGTTATAGGAAAGTAATGAGAAATATAAAACAACATCAGATGTCAAAAGAAGATTCAAGGTATTTGAAAGAGATTTGGTAATAGTTTACGTGAGAAAAGAGAGGTTTTCAAAAGGCACACATAATAAGCTAAAGTACAAGAAAATTGGACCATGCAAAATTATGAAGAAAATTAATGACAATGCTTATGAGGTGAGTTTACCAAAAAAATTTGATATATATCAAGTATTTAATGTTTTAAATTTATATTAATTCCATAGAGAAGATGGTGAAGATGAAGAAGTAAATTGGGAGCAACAAGTTTCAAAGAAGAAAAAAGAAAAAAATAGTGTTGGTTTTAGATATGAAGACAGTGAGCAGAAGGCAAGGGAATTATAACAAGTATTTGGTGCAGTGGGAAGGACTGTAGTAAGAAGATAACACTTAGATTATAGAATGGGAGCTGAATAAGATTGACAAGTAAAAATGGTAGCAGTACAATCAGGGCAACTTGTAGGAGTTGAGTTGTTTTCAACGAGAGGAGAATGATACAAAAAAATAGGCCAACCTTTCGGAGGCCATAAATTTTGAATCGTAACTCTATTTGAGCTCTTCCATTCTCCAAAATGACCATATCAAAAGGTTTAATTCTTACCTAAGTGTATCTATAAAATTATATTTGATTTAGATATTTTTAGTGGCCAAACATGATCATCTAAGGGTCCAAAATTAATGTTTAGTGATTTTTAAAATATATATATATATATATATATTTTTAAAAATTATATATTTTTAAAACTAGAAGTCAACTTCAATTGAATTCCATTTCATAATATAATTTTAGTGTTTAAGATATTTTGAGAAATTTTTAGAGCTATGCGTGCTTATATGTGAAACTTACTATAAATAGCGGTTGCTAAAAATAGGCATTCTTTTAGATTTTAGTTTTTTTGAATTTTTGCATGTCAACTCTAAATTTAGAGTTAAGGCTTATTTAAGCATGGTTTGGTTTTGTAATTATTTCAAGCAATCAATACGAATCAATTTTTATTATTTTTTTAAGATCTTGGTCTATTGATAATTTTCTTGTTCTTGATAATTTTTAGGTTCATTATCTAGTATCAGAACATATGTAGCAGTTGCAAGGAGTAAGAAAAAAGTCACAAGAGAGTAATGAGAAATATAAAGTAGCAGTGGATGTTATAAGAAAACCCAAGGTATTTGAAGAAGGAATGTTAGTGTCGTTTACTTAAGGAAAGAGATGTTTCTAAAAGGCACATACAATAAGCTAAATTTCAAGCAAATTGGACCACGCAGAATTGTGAAAAAAATCAATGACAATGCTTATGAGGTGAGTTTACCACAAAACTATGATATATATCCTATATTTAATATTTCATATTTATATGAATTCTATGGAGAAGATGGTGAAGATGAAGAAGTAAATTGGGAGCAGGAAGTTCCAAAGAAGAAGAAAGAAAAATAGTGCAAGTTTTGGATATGAAGACAGTGAACACAAGGCAAGAGAATTATAATAGGTATTTGGTGTAGTGGGAAGGATTGAAATAATAAGATAACACTTAGATTATGGAATGGGTGCTGAAGAATATTTAAAATAAAAAATCGTAGCAATACAATCATGGCAATTCAGAGGAGTTGAGTTATTTTCAATCGAGGATAATGATGTAGGAAAAATAGACCAACCTTCTAGAGGCCATAAATTTTGAATTGTAACTTCATTTGAGCTCTTCCACATGAAAAAATGACTGTATCAAATAAGTTTGATTTTGACCTAGGTGTCTCTATCCACTTATATTTGATTTAGGTATTTTTAGACGTCAAATGTGATCATCTAAGGGTCCAAAATTAATGTTTAATGATTTTTTCAAAAAAAATATTTTTAGAAATTATATATTTTTAGTACCATAAATTAACTTCAATTTAATTTCATTTTATAGGCTAATTTTAGTGTTTAGGTTATTTAAAATAAAATTTCGAGGCATATACACTTTCATGCAAAACTTACTATAAATAACGGTTGCTAAATATAGGCATTTTTTTAGATTTTAGATTTTTGAATGTTAACTCTAAATTTCAAGTTAAGGCTTATTTAAGCATGGTTTAGGTTTTTAATTATTTCAAGAAATTAATAAGAATAATTTTGAGTATTGTTTCAAAATCTTGATCTATTGGTAATTTTCTTATTCTTGATAGTTTTTGGGTTCATTATTTGGTATCAGAGCATATACAATAGTTGCAAGGAGTAAGAAGAAAGTTGCAATAAAGTAAAGAGAAATATAACATTTAATGATTTTGACTTAAGTATCTCTATCTACTTAGATTTAATTTTTATATTTTTTGGAGGCCAAACATGATCATTTGAAGGTCTGAATTAACATTTAATGATTTTTTTGAGAATTTTCTATTTTTAGAAATTATATATTTTTAGAACCGAAAGTCAACTTTAGTTGAATTTTATTCTATAGACTAATTTTAGTATTTAGGTTATTTCTAATTTTTTTTAGAATTGTGTGCACTTGCATACAAAATTTACTATAAATAGTGGTTGCTAAAAATATGCATTTCTTTTTAGATTTTAGATTTTTTGAATTTTTGCATGTCAACTCTAAATTTTGAGTCAAGGCTTATTTAAGCATGGTTTGGGTTTATAATTATTTTAATAAATCAATACGAATCAATTCTTAGTATTGTTTCAAGATCTTGGTCTATTGGTAATTTTCTTATTCTTGATAGTTTTTAGGTTCATTGTCTGGTATCAGAGAATATGTAACGGTTGTGAAGAGTAAGAATTTTTTTATAGAAAAGTATTAAGAAATATAAATCAGTAGTGGATGTTAGAAGAAGATCCAAGGTATTTGAATAAGGAGAGTTGGTAATATTTTACTTGAGAAAAGAGAGGTTTCCAAAAGGCACATGTAATAAGCTAAAGTTCAAGAAAATTAGACCATGCAGAATTGTGAATAAAATCAATGACAATGCTTATGAGATGAGTTTACCACAAAACTTTGATATATCTCTAGTATTTAATGTTTTATATTGATATTAATTCCATGAATAAGATGGTGAAGATAAGAAAGATGAAAAATTAAATTAGGAGCAATAAGTTCCAAAGAAGAAGAAAGAAAAAATAGTGCATGTTTTAGATATGAAGACAATGAGCAAAAGGCAAGGTAATTATAATAGGTATTTGGTGCAGTGATAATGATTGAAGCAAGAAGATAATACTTGGATTATAGAATGGGAGTTTAAGAAGATTGTCAAGGAAAAATGGTAGCAGTACAATCAGGGCAACTCGTAGGCGCTGAGTTGTTTTCAAGTAGAGGAAAATTATGTAGAAAAAATAGGCTAACCTTCTAGTTCTTAACTCTGATTGAGCTCTTCCATGCATCAAAATGATTGTATCAAAAATTTAAATTTTTCTCTAAGCTAATCTATCTGCTTAGATTTGATTTGGATATTTTTTAAGGTCAAACATGATCATATAAAAGTCTGAAATTAATGTTTAATGATTTTTTAAGAATTTTCTATTGTTAGAAATTATATATTTTTAAAACCATAAGTCAACTTCAGTTGATTTTAATTTCATAGTCTGGTTTTAGTTTTTAGGTTATTTTTAAAAAAAAAATTAGAGTTACACGTACTTACATGCGAAACTTAGTATAAATAGTGGTTGTTAAAAATAAGCATTTTTTTTTAGATTTTAGATTTTTCAAATTTTTTATTGTCAACTCTAAACTTTGAGTTGAGCCTTATTTAAGAATGGTTTGAGTTTTTAATTATTTCAAGAAATCAATATGAATTAATTTTGAGTATTGTTTCAATATTTTGACTTATTGATAATTTTCTTATTTTTGATAGTTTTTGGGTTCATTATCTGATATCATATCATATACAACAGTTGCAAAGAGTAAGAAGAAAGTTGTATAAAAGTAATGAGAAATATAAAGCAGTAGTGAATGTTAGAAGAAGATCCAAGGTATTTGAAGGAGAGTTGGTAATAATTTACTTGAAGAAAGAGAGGTTTCTAAAAGACATACAATAAGCTAAAGTACAAGAAATTTGGACCATGCATAATTGTAAAGAAAATCAATGATAATGATTATGAGGTGAGTTTACCATAAAAATTTGATATATCTCTATTATTTAATGTTTTTTATTTATATAAATTCCATGGAGAAGATGGTGAATATGATGAAGATGAAGAAGTAAATTAGCAGCAACAAGTTTCAGAAAAGAAGAAAGAAAAAATAATGTTGGTTTTGGATATGAAGATAGTGAACACAAGGCAAGAAACTTATAACATGTATTTGGTGCAGTGCAAAGGATTGTAGAAAGAAGATAATACTTGGATTACAAAATGGGAGTTGAGAAATATTGACAAAAAAATGGTAGCAGTACAATCAGGGCAACTCGCAGGAGCTGAGTTTTTTACCAGAGGAGATGATGTAGAAAAAATAGGCCAACCTTTCAGAGGCCATAACTTTTGACTCGTAACATCGTTTGAGCTCTTTCACATGGTAAAATGACCGTATCAAAAAGTTTAATTCTTTATTAAGCATCTCTATCCATTTAGATTTTATTTTTATATATTTTGAAGGCCAAATATGATCATCTGAGGGTTTAAAATTAACATTTAATGATTTTTTAAAGAAATTTATATTTTTTAAAATTATATATTTTTAGAATAAAAATTCAACTTTAGTTGAATTTAATTTAATAAGATAATTTATTGTTTAGATTATTTTATAAAAAAATTAGAGTTGCATGCATTTGCATGCAAAACTTACTATAAATAACGGTTGTTAAAAATAGGCATTTTTTTCAATTTTTTAATTTTTGCATATCAACTTTAAATTCCAAGTTGAGGATTATTTAAGCATGGTTTGGGATAATAATAATTTTAAGAAATAAATATGAATCAATTTTGAGTATTATTTCAAGACCTTGGCTTATTGGTAATTTTCTTGTTTTTGATAGTTTTCAGGTTCATTATCTAGTGTCAACGCATATGCAACAGTTGTAAGGAGTAAGATTAAAGTTACATGAAATTAATAATAAATATAAAAAAATAGAAGATGTCAGAATAATATCCAAGATATTTAAATAAGGAGAGTTGGTAATGGTTTATTTGAGAAAATAAAGGTTTATAAAAAGCACATACAATAAGCTAAATTACAAGAAAATTGGTTCATGCAGAATTGTAAATAAAATTAATGACAATGCTTATGAGGTGAATTTACCACAAAAATTTGATATATATCTAGTATATAATGTTTCAAATTTATATAAATTTCAATGTGAATATGGTGAATATGATGAAGAAGTAAATTGGGAGCAGCAAGTTCCAAAGAAGAAGAAATAAAAAATAACGCAGGTTTTAGATATAAAGATAGTGAGTACAAGGCAAGGAAGTTATAATAGGTATTTGGTACAGTGGGAAGGATTGAAAAAAAAAGATAACACCTATATTATATAATAGGAGTTAAATAATATTGACTAATAAAAATAGTAGCAGTACAATCAGGGTAACTCGCAAGAGCTAAGTTGTTTTCAACCAAAGGAGAATGATGCAAAAAAATAAGCCAACCTTCCAGAGGTCATATCTTTTGACTCCTAGCTCTCTTTGAGCTCTTATATGTGTCAAAATGATCATATCAAAAAGTTTGATATTTATCTAAGTGGATCTATCTACTTAGATTTTATTTCAATATTTTTTGGAGGCCAAACATGATCATCTAAGGGTCCAAAATTAAAGTTTAATGATTTCTTTGAAAATTTTCTATTTTTAGAAATTATATTTTTTTAGAACTCAAAATCAACATTAATTAAATTTCATTTCATAAGCTAATTTAGTGTTTAGATTATTTTATAAAATTTTCATATCCACACATTCTTGCGTGTGAAACTTACTATAAATAGTGGTTGCTACAAATAGGAATTTTTTTTAGATTTTAGATTTTTTAAATTTATGCATGCCAACTCTAAATTCTAAGTTGAGGCTTATTTTAGCATCGTTTAAGTTTGTAATTATTTCAATTCATCAATATGAATTAATTATGAGTATTGTTTCAATATCTTGGTCTATTGGTAATTTTATTATTCTTGATAGTTTTTGGGTTCATTATCTGGTATCAGAGTATATGCAGTAGTTGCAAGAAAGAGTAAGAAGAAAGTTACAAGAAAGTAATGAGAAATAAAGTAGTAACAGATGTCAGAAGAAGATACAAGGAATTTGAATAAGGAGAGTTATTAATGTTTTACTTGAGGAAAGAAATGTTTCCAAAAGGCACATAAAATAAACTAAAGTAAAAAAAAAAAATTGGACCATGCAAAATTGTGAAAAAGTCAATGACAATGCTTATGAGGTGAGTTTACCTAAAAACTCTGATATGTCTCCAGTATTTAATATTTTAGATTTATATGAATTCCATGGAGAATATGTTGAAGATTAAGAATTAAATTAGGAGCAACAAGTTTCAAATAAGAAGAAGAAAACAATATTGTAGGTTTTAGATATGAAGATAGTGTGCATAAGGCAATGGAATTATAACAGGTATTTGGTGCAGTGGAAAAGATTGCAGTGAGAAGATAATACTTGGATTATAGAATAGGAGATGAATAATATTGATAAGTTAAAATAATAGTGGTACAATCAGGGCAACTCACATGTGTTGAGTTATTTTCAATGAGAGGAGAATGATGCAGAAAAAATAGGTCAACTTTCTGGAGGCCACAACTTTTGACTCATAACTCCGTTTGAGCTCTTCCATGTGACAAAATGACCATATAAAAATTTTCAATTATTTCCTAAGTGAATTTAATCATTTATATTTGATTTAAATATTTTTTAGAGGCCAAATGTGATCAAATGAGGGTTCAAAATTAATGTTTAATAACTTTTTTAGTAATTTTCTATTTTTAGAACCAAAAATTAACTTTAGTTGAATTTTGTTTCATAGGCTAATTTTAGTGTTTGGTTATTTCAAAAAAAAATTAGACTCGAGTGTGCTTGCATGTGAAACTTACTATAAATAGCGGTTGCTAAAAATAAGTGTTTTTTTTAGATTTTAGATTTTATGAAATTTTTCATGTCAACTTTAAATTCCAAGTTGAGGCTTATTTAATCATGGATTGAGTTTGTAATTATTTCAAGGAATCAATACGAATCAATTTTGAGTATTATTTGAAGATATTGGCCTATTAGTAATTTTCTTGTTCTTGATAGTTTTTGGGTTCATTATCTGGTATCAGAGCATATGCAGTAGTTACAAGGAGTAAGAAGAAAGTTGCAGGAAAGTATTGAGAAATTTAAAGTAATAATGGATGTTAGAATAAAATCCAAGATATTTGATGGAGAGTTGGTAATGATTTACTTGACAAAAGAGATATTTCCAAAAGGCACATATAATAAGTTAAAGTACAAGAAAATTGGACCATATAGAATTATGCAAAAAATCAATGACAATGCTTAAGAGGTGAGTTTACCATAATACTTTGATATATCTATAGTATTTAATGTTTCATAGTTGTATTAATTCTATGGATAAGATGGTGAATATGATGAAGATAAAGAAGTAAATTAGGAGCAATAAGTTCCAAAGAAGAAGAAATAAAAAATAGTATAGGTTTCAGATATGCAAATAATGAGTAGAAGGCAAGGGAATTAAAATAGAGATTTGGTGCAGTAGAAAGGATTGCAGTAAGAAGATAACACTTGGATTAAAAAATGGGAGCTAAAGAAGATTGACAAGGAAAAATGGTAGTAATACAATCAAGATAACTCGCAGGAGTCAAGTTATTTTCAACAAGAGGAGAATGATGCTAGAAAAATAGGCCAACCTTTTGGAGTTCATAAATTTTAACTCGTAACTTCATTTGAGATCTTCCATACACCAAAACGACTGTATAAAAAATTTATATTCTACCATAAGTGGGTCTATCCTCTTATATTTGATTTTGATATTTTTTGGAGATTAAACGTGATCATTTGAGGGTCCAAAATTAATTTTTAATAATTTTTTGAGAGTTTTCTATTTTTAAAAATTATATATTTTTAGAACCAAAATTCAACTTCAGCTGAATTTCATTCCATAGGATAATTTTAGTGTTTAGGTTATTTCAAGAAATTTTTAGAGTCATCTGTGCTTTCATGTGAAACTTACTATAAATAGTGGTTGCTAAAATAAGTGTTTTTTTTTAGATTTTAGATTTTTTGAATTTTTACATGTCAACTCTAAATTTTAAGTTGAGGCTTATTTAATCATGGTTTGGGTTTGTAATTATTTCAAGAAATAAATACGAATCAATTTTGAGTATTATTTTAAGATCTTGGTCTATTGATAATTCTCTTGTTCTAGATAGTTTTTGAGGTCATTATCTAGTATTAGAGCATATGCAACAGTTGCAAGGAGAAAGAAGAAAGTTACATAAAAGTAATAAGAAATATAAAGAAACAATAGATGTAAGAAGAAAATCCAAGGTACTTGAAGGAGATTTGGTAATGTTTTACTTGAAGAAAGAGAGGTTTCTAAAAGGCATATATAATAAGCTAAAGTACAAAAAAATTGGATCATGTAGAATTACGAAGAAAATCAATGACAATGCTTATGAGGTGAGTTTAATACAAAACTTTGATATATCTCTAGTTTTTAATGTTTCAAATTTATATGAATTTTATGGATAATATGGTGAAGATGATGAAGATAAATAACTCAATTGGGAGCAATAAGTTTCAAAGAAGAAAAAAAAATAGTGTAGATTTTGGATATGAAGACAATGAGCACAAGGTAAGGAAATTATAACAGGTTTTTGGTGTAATGGAAAGGATTGCAGCAAGAAGACAATACTTGGATTATAGAATGAGAGTTGAATAATATTGACAAGGAAAAATAGCAGTAGTATAATCAGGGCAACTTGTAGGAGTTGAGTTGTTTTCAACCAGAGGAGAATGATGTAAAAAAAATAGGCTAACCTTTTGGAGGCCATAACTTTTAACTCATAACTCTGTTTGAGATCTTTCACATGATAAAACATCTATATCAAAAAATTCAATTTTGACTTTAGGGTTTCTATTCATTATATTTGATTTTGATATTTTTTAGAGGCAAAACATGATCATTTGAGGGTCCAAAATTAATGTTTCATGATTTTTTTGAGAATTTTTTATTTTTAGAAATAGAAGCCAAATTCAGTTGAATTTAATTTCATAGGATACTTTGTGTTTAGGTTATTTCAAAAAAAAATAGAGCGTTACACACTTGCATGCGAAACTTACAATAAATAGCAATTGCTAAAACTAGGTTTTTTTTAAAATTGTAGATTTTTTGAATTTTTGCATGTCAACTCTAAATTTCAAGTTGAGACTTATTTAAGCATGGTTTAGGTTTATAATTATTTCAATCAATATGAATCAATTCTGAGTATTATTTCAAGATCTTGGCTTCTTGGTAATTTTCTTGTTCTTGATTGTTTTTGAGTTCATTATCTGGTATTAGAATATTTGTACCAATTGTAAGGAGCAAGACAAAAGTTACAAGAAAGTAATGATAAATATAAAGTAGTAGTGGATGTTAGAAAAATATCCAAGGTATTTAAAGAAGGAGAGTTGGTAATGGTTTACTTTAGGAAAGAGAGGTTTCCAAAAATCAAATACAATAAGCTAAAGTACAAGAAAATTAGACCATGCAAAATTGTGAGTAAAATGAATGACAATGCTTATGAGGTGAGTTTACCATAAAAATTTGATATATATCCAATATTTAATGTTTCAAATTTATATGAATTTCATGGAAAATATGGTGATGATGAAGAAGATGAAGAAGTAAATTGAGAGCAACAAGTTCCAAAGAAGAAGAAAGAAAAAAAGTGCAGGTTTTGGATATGAAGATAGTGAACACAAGGCAAGGGAATTATAACAGGTATTTAGTGAAGTTGAAAAGATTACAGCAAGAAGATAACACTTGGACTATAGAATGGGATCTGAAGAATATTGATAAGAAAAAATGGCAACAGTACAATCAGGTCAAGTCGTAGGAGCTGAGTTGTTTTCAATCAGAGGAGAATGACATAGAAAAAATAGGCCAACCTTCTGGAGGCCATAACTTTTGAATTATAACTCTATTTGAACTCTTCCATGTGTAAAAAAAAATGTATCAAAAATTTCAATTCTTATCTAAGTGGCTTTATCTACTTAGATTTGATTTTGATATTTTTTAGAAGACAAACGTGATCAAATGAGGTTCCAAAATTAACATTTAAAGATTTTTTACAAAATTTTCAATTTTTACAAATTGTATATTTTTAGAACCAAAAATTAACTTCAATTGAATTTTTTCCATATGCTTATTTTAGTGTTAAGGTTATTTCAAAAAAAAAAGATTTGAGTGCAATTATATGCAAAACTTACTATAAATAATGGTTGCTAAAAATAAGCATTTTTTTATATTTTAATTTTTTTGAATTTTTGCATCTCAACTATAAATTCTAAGTTGAGTCTTATTTAAGAATGGTTTGGGTTTGTAACTATTTCAATAAATCAATACGAATCAATTTTGAGTATTTTTTCGAGATCTTGGTCTATTAGTAATTTTCTTGTTCTTGATAGTTTTTAGATTCATTATCTAGTATCAGAGCAT
Source organism: Torreya grandis (assembly GCA_037957365.1). NCBI lineage: Eukaryota > Viridiplantae > Streptophyta > Pinopsida > Cupressales > Taxaceae > Torreya > Torreya grandis. The sequence continues at coordinate 3,489,266 of JARHVA010000168.1, read as the reverse complement.
ATGCAATAGTTACAAGAAGTAAGAAAAAAATTACAAAAAATTATTGAGAAACATAAAGTAACAACGGATGTTAGAAGAATATCCTTATTATTTGAAGAAGTAGAGTTGTTAATGGTTTACTTGATAAAAGATAGGTTTCCAAAAGGCACATATAATAAGCTAAAGTACAAGAAAATTAGATCATGCAAAATTGTGAAGAAAATTAATGATAATGCTTATGAGGTGAGTTTACCACAAAAATTTGATATATATTTAGTATTTAATGTTTCATATTTATATAAATTCTATGGATAAGATGTTGAATATGATAAAGATGAAGAAGTAAATTAGGAGTAGCATGTTCCAAAGAAGAAGAAAGAAAAAATAGTGCAGGTTTTAAATATGAAGACAATGAGCACAAGGCAACATAATTATAATAGGTATTTTGTGTGGAGAGAAGGATTGCAGCAAGAAGATAACACTTGGATTACAGAATGGGAGTTGAAAAATATTGACAATAAAAAATGGTAGCAGTATAATCAGGGAAACTCGTAGGAGCTTAGTTTTTTTCAATGAGAGGAGAATGATGCAGAAAAAGTAGGCCAACCTTCTGGGGGCCATAACTTTTGACTCTTAACTTTCTTTGAGCTCTTTTGCATGTTAAAACGATCGTATTGAGAAGTTAGATTAAATTTTTAGTGGATTTATCTACTTAGATTTGATTTTCATATTTTTTGAAGGATGAATGTGATCACTGAAGGTCCAAATTTAATGTCTAACAATTTTTTTTAAAATTTTTTATTTTTAAAAATTATATATTTTGAGAAACGAAATTCAAATTTAATTGAATTTAATTTCATAGTCTAATTTTAATGTTTAGGTTATTTCATAAATTTTTTAGATCCACATGCACTTGCATGCAAAACGTACAATTAATAGCGGTTGTTAAAACTAAGCATTTTTTTAAAAAAAATAGATTTTTTGAATTTTTGCATGTCAACTCTAAATTTTGAGTTGAAGATTATTTAGGAATGGTTTGGGTTTGTAATTATTTCAAGAAATCAATACAAATCAATTTAAAGTATTATTTCAAGATCTTGACCTATTGGTAATTTTTTTGTTCTTGATAGTTTTTGGGTTCACTATTTGGTATCAGAGCATATGCAGTAGTTGTAAAGAGTAAGAAAAAAGTTGTAGAAAAGTAATAAGAAATATAAATCAGTAGCAGATGTCAGAAGAGATCTAAGGTATTTGAACAAGAATTGGTAATGGTCTAGTTGAGGAAAGAGAGGTTTCCAAAAGACATACAATAATTTAAAGTACAAGAACATTAGACCATGTAGAATTGTGAAGAAAATCAATGATAATGCTTATGAGGTGAGTTCACCACAAAACTTTAATATATCTCTAGTACTTAATATTTTATATTTATATGAATTTCATAGATAATATGGTGAAGATGACAAAGATGAAGAAGTAAATTGGGAGCAACAAGTTTCAAAGAAAAAGAAATAAAAAATAGTGTAGGTTTTTGATATGAAGACAATGAGCATAAAGCAAGAGAATTATAATAGGTATTTGGTGCAGTGGAAAATATTGCAGTAAGAAGATAACACTTATATTACAAAATAGGAGCTGATGAATATTGACAAAGAAAAATGGTAGTAGTAAAATCAGGGCAACTCGAAGGAGCTGAGTTGCTTTCAACTAGAGGAGAATGATGAAGAAAAATAGGTCAATATTTTGGAGGCCATAACTTTTGACTCTTAACTCTATTTGAGCTCTTCCATGCACCAAAATGACCGTATCAAAAAGTTTGATTATATCGTAAGTGGATCTATCCACTTAGATTTGATTTCAATATTTTTAAAGACCAAATGTGATCATCTAAGGGTCCAAAATAAATATTTAATGATTTTTTTGAGAATTTTTTATTTTTAAAAATTATACATTTTTAGAACCAGAAGTTAACTTCAATTGAATTTTATTCCATAATCTAATTTTAGTGTTTAAGTTATATTATAATTTTTTTTATATCCATGTGCATTTTCATTTAAAACTTACTATGAATAGCGGTTATTAAAAATAAGAGAGTTTTTTATATTTTAGATTTTTCAAATTTTTGCATGTCAACACTAAATTCCAAGATTTTTCAGATTTTGCATGTCAACACTAAATTCCAAGTTGAGTCTTATTTAATAATGGTTTGGGTTTGTAATTATTTCAATAAATCAATACAAATCAATTATAAATATTATTTCAAGATCTTGGCCTATTGGTAATTTTCTTGTTCTTGATAGTTTTTGAGTTCTTTAACTAGTATTAGAGCATATGCAACAGTTAGAAGGAGTAAGAAGAAAGTTATAGAAAAGTAATGAGAAATAAAAAGTAGCAGTAGACATCAAAATAAGATCTAAGGTATTTTAATAAGGAGAGTTGGTAATGGTTTACTTGAGGAAAGAGAGGTTTCCAAAAAACACATATAATAAGCTAAAGTACAAGAAAATTTGACCATGCAGAATTATGAAGAAAATCAATGAAAATGCTTATAAGGTGAGTTTACCACAAAACTTTGATATATATCCAATATTTAATGTTTCAAGTTTATATAAATTCCATGAAGAGGATGGTGAAGATGACAATGATGAAGAAGTAAATTGGGAGAAATAAGTTCCAAAGAAGAAGAAAGAAAAAATAGTATAGGTTTTGGATATGAAGACAATGAGCACAAGGCAAGGGAATTATAATAGGTATTCAGTGCAGTGGGAAGGATTATACCAAGAAGATAACACTTGGGTTATAAAATTTGAGCTAAAGAAGATTAACAAGGAAAAATGACAACAATACAATCAGGGCAACCCACAGGAGCTGAGTTGTTTTCAATGATATAGAAAAAATAGGCCAACCTTCTAGAGGCCATAAATGTTGACTTGTAACTCTATTTAAACTCTTACACATGCTATGATTGTATCAAAAATTTAAATTCTACCCTAAGTGGCTCTATCTACTTAAATTTTATTATGATATTTTTTAGAGGCCAAATATGATCATCTGAGTGTCCAAAATTAATGTTTAATGATTTTTAAAAAAATATATATTTTTATAAATTATATATTTATAGAACTAGAAGTCAAATTCAATTGAATTTAGTTCCATAAGCTAATTTTAGTGTTTAGATTATTTTTGGAAAATTTAAGAGCTGTGCGCGCTTGCATGCAAAACTTATTATAAATAGTAGTTGCTAAAACTAGGTGTTTTTCTAGATTTTTAATTTTTCAAATTTTTGCGTGTCAACAATAAATTCTGAGTTGAGGCTTATTTAAGCATGGTTTAGGTTTTTAATTATTTAAATCAATCAATATGAATCAATTCTGAGTATTTTTTCAAGATCTTGGCCTATTGATAATTTTCTTGGTCTTGATAGTTTTTGGGTTCATTATCTGGTTTCAAAGCCTATGTAGCAGTTGCAAGGAGTAAGATGAAAGTTACAGAAAAGTAATGAGAAATATAAAGCAAAAATGAATGTCAAAATAAGATTAAGGTATTTGAAGGAGAGTTGGTAATGGTTTACTTGAGGAAAGAGAGGTTTCTAAAATGCACATACAATAAGCTAAAGTACAAGAAAATTTGACCATGCAAAATTATGAAAAAAATAAATGAAAATGCTTATGAGGTGAGTCTCCCACAATAATTTGATATATATCTATTATTTAATGTTTCATATTTATATTAATTCCATGGAGAAGATGGTGAAGAAGTAAATTGGGAGTAACAAGTTCTAAAGAAGAATAAATAAAAAATAATGCAGGTTTTGGATATGAAGACAATGAGCACAAGGCAAGGGAATTATAATAGGTATTTGGTTTAGTGGAAAGTATTGAATAAATAAGATAACACCTAGATTATTTAATGAGAGTTGAATAATATTGACAATGAAAAATGACAGCATTATAATTAGGGCAACTCGTAGGAACTTAGTTGTTTTCAACTAGAAAATAATGCAGAAAAAATAGGCCAACTATCAGAACCATAAATTTTGACTTGTAACTTTATTTGAGATCTTTCATGAAAAAAAAAAATTGTATATAAAATTTTGATTCTCCTCTACGTGGATATCTCTTAAAATTTATTTTAATATTTTTTAGAGGTCAAACGTGATCATCTAAGGGTCTGAAATTAACTTTTAATGATTTTTTAGGAATTTTCTATTTTTAAAAACTATATATTTTTAGAATCAAAATTCAACTTCAATTGAATTTCATTCTATAGGATAATTTTATTGTTTATGTTATTTCAATAAATTTTTAGATCCGTGCACGATTTCATGTGAAACTTACTATAAATAGCGATTGCTAAAAATAGGATTTTTTTAAAGATTTTTCAAATTTGTGCATGTCAACTCCAAATTCTTAGTTGAGGTTTATTAAATCATGGTTTGAGTTTATAATTATTTCAAAAAATCAATATGAATAAATTCTAAGGATTCTTTCAATATCTTGACCTATTGGTAATTTTCTTATTTTTGATAGTTTTCGGGTTCATTATTTGGTATCAAAGCATATGCAATAGTTGCAAAGAGTAAGAATATAGTTACAAGAAAGTAATGAGAAATATAAATCAATAGATAATGTCAGAAGAATATCCAAGGTATTTGAGTAAGGTGAATTGGTAATGGTTTACTTGAGGAAAGACAGGTTTCCAAAAGGCACATACAATAAGTTAAAGAACAAAAAAACTAGACCATACAGAATTGTGAAGAAAAACAATGATAATGCTTATGAGGTGAGTTTACCACAATAATTTGATATAAATCTAGTATTTAATGTTTTATATTTATATGAATTTCTTGGATAATATGGTGAACATGATAAAGATGAAGAAGTAAATTGGGATCAGCAAGTCCAAAAGAAGAAAAAAGAAAAAATAGTGTAGGTTATGGATATGAAAACAGTGAGCACCAGACAAGGGAATTATAATAGGTATTTGGTGTAGTGGGAAGGATTGCAACAAGAAGATAACAATTGGATTACAAAATGGGAGATGAATAATATTGATAAGGAAAAATGACATTAGTATAATCAGGGCAACTCGTAGTAGTTGAGTTATTTTCAACTAGAAGAGAATGATGTAAAAAAAATAGGCTAACCTTTCAGAGACAATAAATTTTGACTCATAACTTCATTTGAGCTCTTCTAATCACTAAAATGATTGTATTAAAATGTTCAATTTTGCCCTGAGTGGCTCTAACTACTTAGTTTTTATTTCAATAATTTTGAAAGCCAAACATGATCATCTGAGGGTCCGAAATTAATGTTTAGTGATTTTTTCATGAATTTTATATTTTTAGTAATTGTATTTTTTTAGAACCGAAAGTCAACTTCAGTAGAATTTAATTCTATAGGATAACTTTAGTGTTTAGTATATTTTGAGAAATTTTTAGAGTTGCGCATGCTTGCATACAAAATTTACTATAAATAATAGTTGAGAAAAATAGGCTTTTTTTTAAGATCTTAGATTTTTTGAATTTTTTCATGTCAACTCTAAATTCTGAGTCAAGGCTTATTTAAGAATGATTTTGATTTGTAATTATTTCAAGCAATCAATATGAAGCAATTCTTAGTATTTTTTCAAGATCTTAGCCTATTGGTAATTTTCTTGTTCTTGATAGTTTTTGGGTTCATTATCTAGTATCAAAGCATATGCAACAGCTACAATAAGTAAAAAAAAAGTTATAAGAAAGTAATAAGAAATATAAAGCAGTAGTGGATGTCAAAAGAAGACCCAAGGTATTTGAAGGAGAGTTGGTAATGGTTTACTTGAGGAAAGAGAGGTTTCCAAAAGGCACATATAATAAGCTAAAGTATAAGAAAATTAGACCTTGCAAAATTATGAAGAAAATCAATGAAAATGCTTATGAGGTGAGTTTACCATAATAATTTGATATATTTCCAGTATTTATTATTTTAGATTTATATAAATTCCATGGAGAAGTTGGTAAAGATGATGAAGATGAAAAAGTAAATTGGGAGCGGCAAGTTCCAAAGAAGAAGAAAGAAAAAATAGTGTATGTTTTGGATATGAAGATAGTGAGCACAAGGCAAGGGAATTATAACAAGTATTTAGTGTAGTGGGAAGGATTGCAGCAATAAAATAATACTTGGATTACAAAATCGATGCTGAAGATAATTGATAAGGAAAAATGGCAACAGTACAATCAAGATAACTCGTAGGAGCTGAGTTGTTTTCAACCATAGGATAATGATGCAGAAAAAATAGGCCAACTATCAGAGGTCATAAATTTTGACTCATAACTTCATTTTTGCTTTTCCACATGCCAAAATGATCATATCGAAAAGTTTATTTATTACCTAAGTGGCTCTATCCTTTTATATTTAATTTTGATATTTTTTGGAGGCCAAACGTGATATTTTTAGTGATTTTTTTATGAATTTTCTATTTTTAGAAATTGTATATTTTTAGAATCGAAAGTCAATTTTAGTTAAATTTAATTCCATGGACTAATTTTAGTGTTTAGGTTATTTCAAAAATAAAATTAGAGTCACCTGCACTTGCATGCGAAACTTAATATAAATAACGGTTGTTAAAAATAAGCATTTTTTTTAGATTTTAGATTTTTTTAATTTTTACATGTCAACTCTAAATTTTGAGTTGAGGTTCTCTTAATCATGGTTTGCATTTGTAATTATTTCAATTAATCAATATGAATCAATTCTAAGTATTGTTTCAAGATCTTGGCCTAATGGTAATTTTTTTGTTCTTGATAATTTTTGGGTTCATTATCTGGTATCAGAGCATATGCAGTAGTTGCAAGGAGTAAGAATAAAGTTGCAGAAAAGTAATGAGAAATATAAAGCAGCAATAGATTTCAAAAGGAGAGCTGGTAATATTTTATTTGAGGAAAGAGAGGTTTCCAAAAGGCACATATAATAAGCTAAAGTACAAGAAAGTTGGACCATGCAGAATTGTGAAGAAAATCAATGACACTGCTTATGAGGTGATTTTACCAAAGTAATTTGATATATCTCCACTATTTAATATTTTATATTTATATGAAATCCATTGAGAAGATGGTGAAGATGAATAATTAAATTGAGAGCAACAAGTTTTAAAGAAGAAGAAAGAAAAAATAGTGCAGGTTTTGGATATGAAGACAATAAACACAAGGCAAAGGAATTATAATAGGTATTCAGTGCAGTGGGAAGGATTGCAACAAGAAGATAACACTTGGATTACAGAATGGAAGTTGAAGAGGATTGATAAAGAAAAATGGTAGCAGTACAATCAGGGCAACTCACAGGAGCTAAGTTGTTTTCAACCAGAGGATAAGGATGCAGAAAAAATATGCCAACCTTCTAGAGGCCATAACTTTTAACTCATAACTCTATTTGAGCTCTTCCACGTGTCAAAATTATTGTATCAAAAAATTAGATTCCTTATTAAGTGTCTCTATCCTTTTAGATTTGATTTTGATATTTTTTGGAGGCCAAAAGTGATCATCTGAGGGTCTAGAATTAACATTTAATAATTTTTTTGAGGATTTTCTAGTTTTAAAAATTGTATATTTTTAGAACCAACAGTTAAATTCAGTTGATTTCATTCCATAGTCTAATTTTAGTGTTTAAGTTATTTTTGAAAATTTTTAGAGCTACACATGCTTGCATGTGAAACTTATTATCAATAGTGATTGCTAAAAATAGGCATTTTTTTTAGATTTTAAAATTTTCAAATTTTTGCATGTCAACTCTATATTCTGAGTTGAGGCTTATTTAAGCATGGTTTGGGTTTGTGATTATTTAAAGAAATAAATATGAATAATTTTGAGTTTTATTTCATGATCTTAGCCTATTGATAATTTTCTTGTTCTTGATAGTTTTTGGGTTCATTATCTAGTATCAGAGCATATGCAGCAATTACAAGGAGTAACAAGAAAGTTGCTGAAAACTAATGAGAAACATAAAGTAAAAATGAATGTCAGAAGAAGATCCAAGATATTTAAATAAAGAGAGTTGGTAATAGTTTACTTGAGGAAAAATAGGTTTCTAAAAGGCATATACAATAAGCTAAAGTACAAGAAAACTGGACCATGTAGAATTGTGAAGAAAATCAATGACAATGCTTATGAGGTGAGTTTACCACAATACTTTGATATATCTCCAGTATTTAATATTTTAGATTTATATGAATTCCATGGAGAAGATGGTGAAGATGAATAAGTAAATTGGAAGCATCAATTTCCAAAGAAGAAAGAAAAAATAGTGCAGGTTTTGGATATGCAGACAATGAGCACAAGGTAAGGGAATTTTAACAGGTATTTGGTGTAGTAGGAAGGATTTCAATAAGAAGATAACACTTGGATTATAAAATGGGAGCTGAAGAATATTGACAAGGAAAAATGGTAGCAGTACAATTAGGGCAACTCATAGGAGTTGAGTTGTTTTCAACCAGAGAAGAATGATGTAAAAATATAGGCCAACCTTCCAGAGGACATAACTTTTGACTCATAACTCTGTTTGAGCTCTTCCACATGCAAAAATGACTATATCAATTTTTTTTATTTTGTTCTAAGTGGATCTATCTACTTAGATTTTATTTTGATATTTTTTGAAGGCCAAACATGATCATATGAGGGTCTAAAATTAACATTTAATGATTTTTTTGAGAATTTTTTATTTTTAAAAATTGTATATTTTTAGAATTGAAAGTCAAATTTAGTTGAATTTCATTTCATAGGCTAAGTTCCATGTTTAGGTTATTTTGGTAAATTTTTAGAGCCATGCACACTGGCATGCAAAACTTACTATATATAGCGGTTGCTAAAAATAGGATTTTTTTTTATATTTTATAGTTTTTGAATTTTTGCATGTCAACTCTAAATTCCAAGTTGAAAATTATTTAATCATGGTTTGGGTTTGTAATTATTTCAAGCAATCAATATGAATCAATTCTGAGTATTGTTTCAAGATCTTAGCCTATTGGTAATTTTCTTGTTCTTGATAGTTTTCAAGTTCATTTGTGTGTGTGTGTGCACGCGCGCATGTGCATCATCATGATCAATCTAGAATGTAATGCAAATTTTGTATTTTTACACTTGAAACCATGAAACCTTTCTTTAATTCAAGCTTTTCTCTAGGGTTTATATTATAATGTATATTCAAATATGTATGCCTTTATGATAATGCCTATAGAGATTTTCAAGTAGTGACTCAGTGATCATGATATTAGGATTGCTTTTTATTTTTAGCACACTTTTTTATATTTCCCACTAT
>JARHVA010000168.1:3422500-3475000 GCA_037957365.1 Torreya grandis | reverse complement strand
TTTCAATAAAATGTGTTTTGGATAATAACACATGACGATTAAATTATTTTCCCTAAGATATGGTGCTTTTAACATGTGTCTTTTGAGATGAGTGATTGTATAAACATGGTATTCTTATATTGCATCAATAAGGGGCATATATAGAGGTATATTAAAAATCAAGATGGAACAAAATGATTGAAGATGAACGGAATTATGTACTCCTTGATCAATAAGTGGATTGGGTGTTGATGACTCTTAAAAGAGCATCTTGGCTATGTTTATTTTTTTAAAGTCTAGAATGTGTGCATTATGTGTTAGTGACTCCCTCGAGAAAGAGTCAGGCTATGTTTTCAACACCTATTGAAAGTATAAAGATGTAATAAGTATGGTGGAGTTTGGTGGGAATACCAAACAAGTGTATTATTTCCTATGCTTTCTTTAAATTTTTAGAGCTAATTTCAAATTTCAAGTTGCAAAATATGAAAAAACAAAAAAAATAAAGAAAATGCATGTATATCATGAGAAATCTAACTTCGTATAACATTTAGCACTTTTTTTAGGTAAATCATCTAATCGAGTGTGGATATAAAATTAGAAAGAGAAATGTAAAAACCCTTCACTCTTGCACAGGTAATTGAAGGTGTTTATTTCAAATTATTGACATTTATATTTTTATACAAGCATGCATTTCAATCACATACCCACATCAAATTGAGGACACTATGTAGACACCCAAATTTTCCCCAAAACCATTCTTTCAATGTTTTATTTCCAATTTATAAATATTTTACATTTGAACCCATTTATAACATGGTCTTAACCCCATTTAATTCTATATTTGGTATATGGAGCTTAAAATCATCTCAATGTGTATTAAAAGTGTAAGTGTGTGTGTGTGTGTGTGTGTGTGTGTGTGTGTGTGTGTGTGTGTGTGTGTGTGTGTGTGTGTGTGTGTGTGTGTGTGTGTGTGTGTGTGTGTGTGTGTGTCTAAACTATATCTTATCCATTAGCCAATGCTACCTAAAAAATAGATAATAATTTATCACTTGGGAAAATATGTAGTTGTACAAGCCAATCTTGGATAAACTGATACCCATAGGATTTGTCTCTTTTTTTATCATTGTGGGTCTATCTCTTTGTTAATGTTTGCCATGAGCCTTAATCCTTTCCATTTGATTTTCAAAATTTTTCCAACATAGTTTAGTCATCTTAGATCATCTTATAAATAAGGTTTTTCCAAGCCATTTGACTACTATAAGATTAAAGATCTAGGGATTAAGAGAGAGAGAAGGAAGAGAGAATTCAATACCCCACTTCATTAATGGTCAAGCCTAGAACCAAGCTTCTCCATTCAATTTGTGTTTCATTCGATCAAATCCTACCCACTTCTTACATTTAGCCATCTTGATATCTCTACAACATCCCTTGTGTCAAAGTAAGATAATTAGACTTTAGTAGTTGCATTGATCACTTATAGGGAGGAAGAGGATGAAACCTATAATAAATTTATTCCATTCACATACCAAAATAACTATGTGGGGTTTTGATTCCAAGCATATGGGATACATAGTTTACAAGGTTATTTTGGTAGTTTTTTAACTCCATTACTTTTGTTTTGTTTTGGATTATGTAAGATAGGTTGAAGTGAAGATTCAACCATATAATAAAAATTAACTTGCATATATGTGAAGTGAAGTTATAGTTTCAATCAAAAATACATAGTTCATATGCACTAGAATACCCAAATTATGAAACCATTTAGAGACACACATGGTAGCACAAAGATGCTCCCAATAGCACAAGTGTAAACCAAAGGGGTCATAATTAATGTGACTAGGCTTGCATAAGATATATTCATATAGGTAAGATTTTATCACAAAGTAATGCAAAAGTCCAAAAATTTAAAAGTACAAAAAAAATATTCAAAATACAAACTCATATTTATAAACCAATTACGCTATGATTATTTCTTAACCTCTTAAACTCACTTTATTATTTTGTTTTAACTTACATTCATGGCACTTGAACTTGTTTCTATTACTTAACCTCTCATATAAATATAAATAATATATTTTAATTATACATGTTTAGTTTTATTTAATTACATTTTATTTATACCTATCTTATCTAAACATTAGAATTAGAACGAGCATTCTCTAGAGCTACAAAGTTTATAAACATTAAAAATAAATATTAATAATTTTTTTCTTATACAACCTCATAACATCTAATTGAATATATTGCAAATTGTGATCTAGAGATGCATCAATAATGCATATTACTTGAAAGGCAAAAAAATGTGGTGATCTAGGTATGGTATTAAGTGGATATTCATGTATCACAAATGATAATATGTATTTATTTACATGTTGAGGGCATTGACAGAGGTGACACATGTTAATAAAATAAATATTTATTATGTGTTTTAATAGTTAGTAGATATGATGTAATTTATATGTACTTAATTTTAATTTTAATATATATTTTTTTTAATTGAAAAATTATTAGATTTCTGTATATATACAATTTAATTGTATTTATTAATTTATTATATGTTTTTTTATTTATGTTAATTTTTTAATCAAATTTAATATTAATCTATTCATTGTAATAAAAGCGACAATATAAATAATTATATTTAAAATAAATGGAATAATATTTCAATGATATTAATTAATGATTTATATTTCCTAAAACCCTTTTCAGAATGATTAATATAAAGATTTAAAATTTTCTAAAATTATATATATGAAAAACATTAAAATTAAGCTTTGCAATTGTAAATGTTGCATATAAGAATATAAGAAAGATATGTAGTCACCAAACTAACTTACATATGATCAATTTTTTTTTAATTAGATAGGGATAAAAAACTGATTTTGAAAGGCCTTAGAGCCTTAAATAATGAAGCGAAAGATAAAAATATGATGTTCAAATGGGATGCTTCTACCTACGAAAAACCAAGTGGATGGCAAAAATTAATCCACTAGAATCTTTTGCCAATAGTCAAACAGAGAACTACCTTACTTTCAAGGAAACTTCCACCAAACTTATGCCAAACTTACCTAGGGGACTTGACCCCTTTTTCTCATCTTTTGAATTTCAGCATGGGGTCCCCTTGATTGAAGGGATGTACGCGAGGGTTGAGTCAATGGTTTTATTCCTTTTTTCCTTATTGTCAACCATTTGGAATAGAGAGGAGTTTACAGTTAGAACATAGGGCTAGGATTTGATTTTCGATAGTATCATTGAAAGTTTCTACCCTGGGTAAAATAATTTTTGGGTTCACCACCGATGAAGAGGATGGAATGGAAGAAGCATCAATCGAGGTCTCCTTCTTCCTAGGGGAGATTAGATCAGTCCAAAATTCTTCTTTAGAGTGGGGGGGGGATTTTCCAAGCCTTATTTGAAAAAAGGGTAGTAGGATCTTCCAAAGAAAAGGCATCCTCATTGTCAAAAACCCATTCTTTATCCACCCTCAACATTGTCAGGTTTTTGATAGAGAAGTCCTTCCACCAAGATAAATACTTCTTTTTTATGAGGAGACTGCAATGTTTGGTCAAGTGTCTAGTGCCAAAGCAACTACAGCATCAAAATTACAAGCCTTCATAATCAATGGGTTAAGACTAGGAACGGTATTCAACTTGTAAAAGGTTTTTTTTGGAAGTATCTATATCCACTAGAATCCTAGTGAAAGTAATGAGGGAAAAGTGGTCAGTGTTTGGATGCATTTGTAGAAACACAACCAGTGATTTACCAATAGCCCTCAAGCTAGATTGCACTGAAGAGGGAGATGGAGAAGGTGAATCCAGATAAGTTTAAGATGCAGAGACTCAGTAAGGGGATTGAATGTTGAGAACCATTGTTTGAGGACCAAGGGGTGGTGATTAAAGCACCATGTTTGGTTTTGGATCTTTTCCTTATTCTTAATATCGTAGGAAACAATAATAAAAGAGATTTTAGTGTATGGATAAATTTCAAGTCTACTCAAGAAAAAAGGTTGCCAATACTTCAAAATCCAACTTATTCACTTCCTTGATATGATCAATATAAATTTAACTTGAATTTTATTTTTTCGCAAAAAATATTATCATCCAATTTATTTATTTTTTTCCTAAACAAATAACAATTAAATATTATTAATATATAAATTTACAAAACTAAGAATGAATTTGAATTTTGGTTCAAAAAATATATTAAAAACACGAATTATTAATTGTGAATGAAGTTAGTTAATACAAATAAACATATCAAAACTATCAACTATAATATAAATAAACGTACTATTTTTAATTAATCATATCAAGCATTTGTCATACCAATAAGACAAAACTAAACACATTTCCTAACCCATTGGTCTGATTTACAAAGAACTATATACAACACTAAGTTATGCAAAATGTAACTCCTTATCTCAACCCATTGATGACGTTTTTATTTTGAAATGGACTAATGTTTTATCTGTTACCTCTCCGTGCACGTTACTCTTTTGATAACTTATCCTTGTCCCACATGCCACATATGGACAAAAGGTTAGCGACTAGTTTTTATATATGTTTTAAGATCACATAAATGAATTTCTATTTCAATCGTTGTATGACCATCGCTGTGTGACCAAAATGAGATCCCCTGTATCTCATATAAAATAAAAGGGGGAACGCGATATATATATAGAGATAGACAGTTTATATTGGGATTTGAGGAGGGTTGGCAGTTCATCAGGTTATTCGAGGATCAGGACACACAATACAATAGTTTCAATATATAAGTTTTATCACGATAATATGTACATATAAATTTAGTATAAATTTTGTAATGATTTTTTATTTCAATCATTATATGATCAAATTAAAACTATTTGTGAGATCACATTTTAAGGATATTTTGGGTATTTTGTGAGAATATTATATATACCTTTCATTCATGATAATATATAAATATAAATTTTATAAGTTATGACCTTTTTGTTAATGAGGTGAAGTTAAAATAGAATTAGCCCTCTTACTCATATAATGGTTTAATAGTTGTAGGGTGAATATGTTTTCGTCTCTCCTCTATAACTTTGTAATCGAGATAAATAACTTAGTTTCTTCTAAATATATATTTTCTTGCACATATGTGAAGTGAAAGTATAATTGCAATAAAAAATACATAGTGCATAGGTACTAAAAAACTCAAATTGTGAAACTATATAACGACATACTTGGCAACACAAAAATGTTCCTAGTGGCACAAGTGATAAACCAAAATGGTTGTACTTAATGTGACTAGGCTTGCATAGGGCATTCTTATATAGGTATGATTTCATCACAAAGCAATACTCAAGTCTGAAAATTTATAAGTATAGGAAATATATTCAAAATACAAACTCAAATTTACAAAATAGTTACACTATAATTATTTATTAACCTCTATTAATTCATTGCTTTGTTTTAACTCACACTCAAAACACTTATACTTGTTTCTATTACTTATCGTCTTATATAAATATGAATAATGCATTTCAATTATACAAGTTTAATTTTATTTAATTACACTTTATTTATAATTATGTAAAAATTAAAATTAAGATAAATAATTAACTAAAACTATAAAGTTTGTACACAGTAGAAATAAACATTAATAATTTTGTTCTTATATAACCTCATAAAAACCAATTGAACATATTGAAAATGGTGATCCATGCATTAATAATGCATATTAATTCAAGGCAAAAATGGTGATACATAAATGGTAATAAGTGGATATTCACGTATAACAAATGGTAATACGTATTTATTTACATGTTTAGGGCATTGATAGAGGTTGTGTGTATGTGTGTGTGTGTGTTTTAATAGTTAATAGATAGGATGTAATTTATATTTATTTAATTTTAATTTGAATATATATTTTTTGAATTCAAAAATTATCACATTTGTATATATATACAATTTAATTGTATTTACTAATTTATTAAAATTATAAATTTTCTTTTATTTATGTTATTTTTATAATCAAGATTAGTGTTAATCTATTCGTTGTAATGAAAGTGAAAAAATAAATGATTACATTTAAAATAAAGAGAAGAACACTTCAATAATATTAATCAATGATTAATATTTTCCAAATCCCTTCTCAAGATAATCAATACAAAGAATTAAAAAAATTTAAAATTATACATATGAAAAACATTAAAGTTAAGATTTAAAATTATAAATATCACATATAAGAACATAAAAAAAACATAAAGTCACCAAACTAACATACATATGGCATCCCAAAGATGCTTCTAAACTTAATCATTTGCATAAAACATTCTTATATAGGTACAATTTCATCACAAAATAACATATAAGTCTAAAAATTTAGAAGTACATGAAATATATTCATAATACAAACTTAAATTTATAAAATAATTATATTATAATTATTAACTTCTATCAATTCATTTCTTCACTTTAATTTATATCCACAACACTTAAACTTGTTTCTATTATTTAACTTCTTATAAAAATATGAATTATATATTTTAATTGTACATGTTTAATTTTATTTAATTACACTTTATTTATAATTATATACAAATTAAAATTAGGATAAAAATTTCTTTAGAACTATAAAATTTATACACATTAAAAATAAATTTTAATAAATATTTTCTTATACAACATCATAACAACCAATTAAATTTATTGAAAATGGTGATCTAGAGATGCATCAATAATGTATATCACTTCAAGGTAAAAATGGTGATACATATATGGTAATAAGTGGATATTCATGTATCACAAATGGTAATATGTATTTATTTATATGTTGAGGGCATTGACAGAGGTAATATATGTCAAGAAAATAAATATGGATTATATGTGTGTTTGAATGGTTAGTAGATAGGATGTAAGTTATATTTATTTAATTTGAATTTGAATATATATTTTTTGGAGTTTAAAAATTATTAAATGTATGTATATATATAATTTAATTATATTTATTAATTTATTATAATTATATATTTTTTATAATTTATGTTATTTTTATAATTAAATTTAGTGTCAATTTATTCGTACTATAAAATAAATGATTATATTTAAAACAAGAAGAAAAACACTTTGATGATATTAACCAATGATTCATATTTCCCAAAACCTCTCTCAGAATAATTAATACAAACAATTAAAAAATTATAGATATAAAAAAACATTAAAATTAAGCTTTAAAATTATAAATATTACATATAAAAATATTAAAGAAATATACAATCAGCAAACTAACTTACATATAATCAATATATATTTAATTTGAATTTTATTATTTATCAAAAAAATATCACCCACTTCTAATAAATTATTTTTCCTAAACACAATCAATATATATTTAATTTAAATTTTATTATTTATCAAAAAAATATCACCCACTTCTAATAAATTATTTTTCCTAAACACAATCAATATATATTTAATTTAAATTTTATTATTTATCAAAAAAATATCACCCACTTCTAATAAATTATTTTTCCTAAACACAATATCTATTGAATGATGTTGTTGTTAGTTGTAAAACTAAGAATGAATTTGAATTTTCATTCAAAATATATATTAAAGACATGAATCATTAATAATAAATAACTATATAATGTAAATAAACATATCAAAACTACCAACGATATAAATAAATATACTATTTTTAATTAGTCATATAAGCATTTGTCTTAACAATAAGACAAAACTAAACACATTTCCTAACCCATTGGTCTGCTTTACACATCTTGTTGAATAGTAAAACTATATACAACTCTAAGTTATGGAAAGAGTAACCTCCTTTCTCAACCCATTGATGATGTTTTTATTGTTGTAATGGACTGGTGTTTTCCCTCTTACCTCTCCATCCACATTACTATTAGGAATGTATATATTTAATATTTTGAAGGTGATTTTTAAGGGTCTACCATTTTGACCATCCAAGCTTGAAATTTTCAAATGATATCTAGGTTCTTTTATGTTGATACTTTATCTTTGTCCAACATGCCAAATATGGAAAAAAGAACACATCCAAGTTAGTGACTACTTTTTATATATGTTTTAAGATATCAGAGATAAATTTTGGGGCGA
Source organism: Torreya grandis (assembly GCA_037957365.1). Lineage (NCBI taxonomy): Eukaryota > Viridiplantae > Streptophyta > Pinopsida > Cupressales > Taxaceae > Torreya > Torreya grandis. The sequence goes on along the minus strand of JARHVA010000168.1, from coordinate 3,466,931 downwards.
TTTTTTATTTTAATTGTTGTATGATCAAAGTAAGATTATTTGAGGGGTTAAATTTTGGGGATGTCTTGAGTATTTTGTGAGAATATTATATTTAAATTTTATTTACGATAATATATAAATATAAATTTAATAATTTATGATATTTTTTTTTAATGATATGAAATTAAAATAAAAGTAGTATTTATATTAATATAATAATTTAATATGTTTTTTATTCGACTCTTTTTTTTAATGGTTTTGTAATATAGATAATTAATTTAATCTGTTATTTTAAATATATATTTCTATATTAAACTAATTTAGATATACTTCTTTAATATGTTTTAAAATTTATTAAATACTACTTTAAAATTTTGATTTATTCAATAATGTAATTTCATGTTGATTGGTAGGTTTGTTATGAGGAAACATATAAACTCAATAAACCATAAACTTTATGTCAATGGAGATGAAGTCATAATTGAAGTGCCTCTCTTACTAATATAATAATTTAATGGTTGTGGGATGCTTATATTTTATTTCTCAAACTTCTCCTACATTTTTTTTTAATTTCATAATCTAAAAAAATATTTAGTTCAATTCCCTCTAAATATATATCTTACTATCCCAAGTCAGATATGTGTCTTCAGTGCATCTTATAATTTATTTTGCATTCATCTAAAAGTCTCATTTATTTAAAATATTAATCTTGCATTGGTTGGAGGCTTGGTTTGTGGCAACATATAAATCTAACAAGCCATGATCCTTATTCCAATAGAGGTGATGTCATAATGAAAGTGGACCTCCTACTAACATAATGGTTGATTGGTTGTAAGATGATTGATTTTATTTTCTTAGCCTTTTCTTCTCATATATGACTTCATAATCTAAAAATAAAACTTGATCAATTACCTCTAAATACATGCATTACTATCTCAACTCAAATATACCTCTTTAGTGTATCTTGGAATTTATTCTGACTCTAAATTCCTCATTAATTTAAAAAATAATCAAGATAAATTGGTTGGTATGATTGGTTCACGATAGCATATAAATTCAATAGGCCATGATCCTTATGCTAATGGGGGTGATACCACAATAGAAGTGGCCCTACTGCTAACATAATGGTTGATTAGTTGTGGGATGAGTGTTTGCTTACTCAACCATCCCCTCTCATCCTATGTGGCTTCATAATCCTAAAATATAACCTATTCAATTACTTGTATCTAAATAAATTTATTACCATCACAAGTCACATATTCCTCTTTGGGGCATCTTGAAAGTGATTCTATGACTCTAAAATCCTCATTCATTCAAAATAATAATCCCACATTGGTTGGTAATTTTGGTTTGTAATAGTATATGAGCACCATATGTCATAATCCTTATGCCAATGGGGATGATACCATAACAAAAATATCCCTCCTAAGTTAAAATAATAGTTGATTGGTTGGGGAATGATTATGTTTGCTTGTTTAGTGTTCCCCTCTTCTCTTATGTGGCCTCATAATCCAAAAAATTAACCTACTCAATTTCCTCTAAATACATGCCTTACTTCCCAAAGTTGGATATTCCCCTTTAGTGTATCTTGGAATTACTTATACAACTATTAAATCATAATTCATTTAAAAAAATAGCCCCACATAGTTGGTAGGATTGGTTTGTGACAACATATAAATTCATTAGGCCATAATCTTTACAACAAAGTGGGTGATCCCATAATAAAAGTGACCCTCCTACTAATATAATGGATGACTGGTTGCAGGATGATTATACTTTCTTGATAGGCCTTGCCCTCTTCTCTTCTATAGCTTCATGATTCTAAAACATAACGTGCTCAATTGATTCTAAATACATGTCTTACTACCCCAAGTTAGCTATCCTTTTTCAATGCATCTTAGAATTTCATCTACAACTTTAAAATGCTCATTTCATTTAGAAATTAATCCCACATTAGTTGATAAGTTTGGTTTTCAAAAACATATAAACCTAATAGAACATGATACTTATGCCAATAGGGTTGATGTCATAATGGAAGTGGCCTTCCTACTAACATAATGATTGAATGGTTGTGGGAGGAGTATGTTTTCTTGCTCAACCTTCCCCTCTCATCCTCTATTGGCTTCACAATCCCAAAAAATAACCCACACAATTGCCTCTAATTATATAACTTATTACCCCAAGCCGGATATGTCTCTTCAATGCATCATAGAATTGCTTCTCTAATTTTAATTTTTCTATTGATTAAGAACTTAATTTCATCGAATATGCCATGATCCTTATACCAATGAAATTGATCCCACAATGTAAGTGGCCCTTCTACTAACATAATAATTGATTGGTTAGTTTGTTAAGCATTCTCCTCTCTTTCTTAATAACTTCACAATCCAAAAAACTTACATACATAAATACCTTTAAATACATACCTTGTTATCCCAAACCTCTTAAATTAATCTTAAGATTACTTCTACAACCTCAAAATCCTCATTCATCCAGTCCAATTAGATATCATCAGTTTCAATCCAAGATTAATTTGCAAAATGATTTTATGGCCATATTATGTATTGTTATTTTTTTTTAAAATCATGAATGCGATACATTTGAAAAACATTTAAATGAGAGCATATTTCTAAATTTTATTTTAGAAAGAATATGTAATTGAATGACATGGAGTTCGAGTAAACTAGTAGTAATTAGTGTAACATGTAAGAAATCTTATGTTTGAGTCTTAAAACTATGAAATATATGTTTCAGAAATTTTTACACATTTTAAATTAAATTTGAATAGAAATAATGAAAGGTTATAACTAATTCTCATTGTAAAAAATAGATAATGACAAAAAATGTATACTAACAAAAAGATGTTCTAAATTTGAATGAAAATAATGAAAGATTATAACTAGTTCTCATTGTTAAAAATGTATAATGACAAAAAATGTATACTGTGAAAAAAATGTTCCAAATTTAAATAGAAATAATGGAAGGTTATAACTGATTCTTATTGTAAAAAATTTATACTGATACAAGATATTCTATGTTTAAATGGAAATAACAAAAAGTTGCAATTGATTATTATTGTCAAAAAAAGGTATAATGACAAAAAGATGTTAGCTACGGAAAGGTTACAAGTGATTTTCATTGTATACTGACAAAAATGTCAAAGTCCGTTAATGTTGTTCAGTGTCTTCGAATAATTGAAGAGCTTTGTCGAAATGTTTGGCTCGGGCGACCAGATATTCATGCCATGTTAGCGATCTGTACAACCGAGGATGTTTGGAATCGACAAGCTCCGGAGCAGCCTCAATTTCTGCACTCAATGGAGGTCCCCATATGTATGCTAACGACAAGCGAACTGTGCTATTGTTTACTACTCTGTGAACAACGCTTTTGTATCTCCCATTGCTCAGAACCTGCAAATTATTCTACCCAAAATTAATCTCTGCAATAACATATTATTTACATTAAGAGACATGTGCTCTTTAATATTGTTGTTCTCAGGTAAAGCCTCTGTGCGTTCAATATGGCTAACGCCCCGACTCTTTAAGATTGTACCTGAAGAAGATCGCCGATGTTAACAACAAATGCATTAGCCATGGCAGGGACAAGCATCCAAGTGCCATCTGAGCGCTTGATTTGGAGGCCTTCGACGCTGCCCTGATAGAGGATGGTTACCAAGGCTGAATCTGTATGTGCAGCCAAGCCCATTGTTTGAGACGGGCAAGGACTAGAAGGGTAGTGGTTCATCTGCAATGCTCCGCTTCCGTAACTCTCTTTCTCTTCCCCATTTTCGCTCCACTCTGTGCGATAAGTGGCTTTCACTCCGAGGCTTTGTAATATAAGTGATAACAGCTTTGCCGCAAGCTTTTTCATTGCACCATCGTATTCCTCCACAACTTCACTGCCAATACAGTACATTTTCAATGCTCCATCATAAAAAACAGAGAGTGGGGGAAAAGAAAAGTACTGTAATTTTTTTTATAGAAAGAGTATGTGGAGTATTTTTGATCCACGTTTTCGATCGCATCTCATGATTCATCATGAAAAAGAAAACATAATTTGTAAGTAAGGAAATTAGAAAATAAAATTATAAAAAAAGTTATTAGCAATAATATGTGAAGTATTTTTGGTCCACGTTTCCAATCACATACCATGATCCATCATCATCAGAAACAAAACATAATTTCTAAGAAAATTAGAGAGCTAAGATTACCAGAATTCCTGATAATTATGGGGCCACAGTAGTTTTGCATGATGTGTTGGGGATCCAACGCAGGTAAAGCCTTCGGACCACATGAGCTTGGTAAAGAAGTCACCAATTCTAGCAGTACCATAGCCGGTGGCTCCATCTGGGGATCTTTGGGCCAACTTTTTTCGCTCCAGCGGTAGTGAAAACAAGCGGTGGCTGTACTCGGTTGCTCTCTCCACCAAATCCTGTTGAACTCCATGATTAACAATCTGAAACACGGCGCAGTCTTCACATGCAACCCTAATTTTGTCTACAACGCAACCCAATTCGCCGTTTAAGTCTATAATTGCCACAGTACCGTCTTGTACCCGAACTTGGTCCTGTTCATGAGGCCAAACATACAATTCAGGGATTTCTTGGATTAAATTAATATCAAGCTCCACCTTGCATCCCACGGGAACACTCCTAAATGCATCGCACAACGACGGCATTTCGTAATCTGTTTCTACACGTAAAGGAAAAGGAGGGACCAGAGTTTTTATAGACTAGACCTTCACATGGGCGGCCTAAAAAAAGTCATTTTTGACCTCCCCGCGTGGATTAAAAAGTCGCAGATTAGGTTTGCAATGAATTTACGTATTCAGGCTCGTCTAAGATTCCTGTGGAATTTATCAACAAATTTTTATAAAGGAAAAAAACAAGTTCCTTCTTTTCGTGGTGGCAATGGTTGTGGGTTGCTATCATTTGCGGAATGTTTCTTTTTTACTTAAGAGCTGCATGACCATTTTTATCAGTCCACTGTGAAAAAAAAAAAACTGCTATTGACTGCAAAATGATCATACACCAGCCCGAACTTTTAAAATAGATATAAATAGAAATAGGTATAGTAATTGTTTTCAAAGCCGTAACTTCTGTTAAAAAAGGTTTGACGCTCTTATTTGTTGGGTCAGACAGTCCAAGGAAACTTGTATTTCGTATTTTGAACACACCATTATAGCAAAGTTTTAACACATGAAAAGTAAAGATTTATAATGATATCAAGTAAAATCACATGAATAATTGTTTATAAAATTATTAATGTAATATTAATTTAAAGTTAAATATAAGGATGCTTTGTAAACTGTTTACATTGTATCTGCACTCATATGTATTATATTTAATTTGTTTTTTTTTTTTTTTTTTGGGAAGTTCTTTTACATTAAAAGTTTTTAAAAAAAATTAAATATAAAGTTTAAAAAAAAAAATTATATATATACTTTTTTTATAATATTATTTTTATAAAATACAATTTTTTTAATCTGTAAATTATATATATATATATATATATATATATATATATATATATATACTTTTTTTAATGTGTAGTTTTATTGATGAGAAATTGTTTAATGAAATCGGTAAGTCAAATCTTATTTTGATGTCTATTTTGTTGAGCATGTTTCTAAAAACAAATCGGTATATATTAAATTTTATATTTTATTTTGATGATTTTATGATTTATAAATAATTAGGCACAATATACTATGAAACTTCACATTAATAAGTACATAAGCCCTATCTATCCCAATATCTTTGACTTAAGAATAAACCATAAAATTTTAAACTATTAGATATTCTCAACATGTACATAAAGTGAATTTTTAAATTTCTAAACTATCATAACAAGCTTTAGAAAAAAAACAAAAACAAATAAAAGTTATCTAATCTATAGAGTCATAAACGACACCCACTTTTCACCAAAAAGGATCTCAAAATAATTGATAAAACTTTAAAAAAAAAAAAAAACTAATTACTTAATGGCATCAACACAATTTCATATTTAAATATTCAGAATTTCAAACAAATTTCATGCAACCAAGGTCTTGAAGAAATTATTATTGAATAATTGTTTGGAAAATTTTATTTACTTTGAAAGTTTTGGATTTTTTTTGGATCAACATCAAAATTAAGGAAGGTTATTGCCATACTTCTAGTGTTTTGTAATTTCTATACTTCAATTGTTATATCAAGTATCGATTAGATCCTTGAAAATGTAGACGCCTAGTTTTGATTTAAGGGTAGTATTAGATGTCAGTTTGCATCGATTTAAGATACTTGTGTGTCTATTGTATTAACAATTCATATTAAACTCTTATTGAGATATTTTCTCTTATGTCCTAAGCCTTACTTATCTCCCCTACATCTTTTTATTATACAACCTTACTTTCTATTTATCCTAGACCCTTAAAAAAATCACCATTAATTAATATAAAACACCAAAAACCTACCAAATATTCCCTCCCACTCCCCGTCCTCGCCCTCCCCCTCCCCCTCCCCACCCATACAACTCTAGATGCTCTTGAAATGTCAATAATAATATTATATATTTTAAACGAGAACATAGAAATAATCTCCTAAGTAACCAAGAGCATGGTATTATAGTCCACTATGCTCCTAGTCCCTCCACCTCCTTTGGCTCCTTTGTCCATTTCCTTTTTTATCCAAGGGATTGTGCTTATTTTTCCAACTTTTCTCACCTTTTATCTTGTTTACATCCTAAGATATTAAAACAAACTTTTAAAAAATCATGTTACATAAAAAATAAAAAATAAAACTTGAAACAATTCTAAAACCCTGACCTAATTTTATTTTAAACTAGTGATACATTACCTGGTTATCATACATATATGATTTTTCATTCACTTTCCATACTAGATTCAAAGATCATTACTCCCCTGAGCTAACATAAATTATGACAATAATATGGTCTTTAATATTTTTCCAATTTAATCGCAAGGGCATACTATTACTACTAGATTTAATGATCAGAGGTAAATGCACTTATTATTATTTATATTTGGTATTATACCATCTTGCAAGAAAGGTAACCATAAAACCTAATTTGATATCAATTAAATTTAACCTTGATGTATATTCATAAATTAGGGTTTCATGTCCCAATTACTTATTAGGGAACTACCTTGGTAGAGTTTTCCTAGAAATAGATGTACTCATTGTATTATGAAAGAGATGTACTCTATCATTCAAAATAGGGAAGTACAGAGTCTTAGAAATAGGTACATGCTTTCATTTCAATTGATATTCTTCAAACTATTATTCAATCAATCTTAGTGATTAGTGCATAATCAAATCTGGTAAAATATGCCAAGTTCAATATAAAACAATTGCAAGGAAGATTTAAAAAAATCTAATTGAGTTAAGCATTATCAATGCATCTGAATGAATTCAGTACAGAGTTCCTTAAGAACACCATGGTTGCATTTCTAAGTTATAAATGGTGAAATAAAACCCACAAAACAAGACTTAGACTTTTCAAAATTAGTGTATAGAAATTGTAAGGATCTGAGTCATTTTTTTTATAAACACAACTTTTTGAACATTAAACAAGCATTTGTCCCCAAGGATTCTTTCACCAATTCCATTCCAGCTATGTAATTTTAGTATGAGTTCTTTAGATATACATGATCGGGTAGGTTCCATTCTTATATAAAGCTCAGAACAAGGGTACCAATTAAACAATTTCTTGATGCTTTAACATATTTCAAATCTTAAGAAATTATAAATTATGTTATTTAATTTTTTTCTCTAGCTGATATTATCTGTAAATAAATAATCTAGATTCTAAGTTGTTTAGACTTATTAAATGCACAAGTTCAATTTCTTGTTTTAACCATACACTCATATTATATTTTGAATTTAACAATTCATTAGTCGTCTAAAACCCATGGCAACCTTGAGGATTTAATTTTATTTCCAAGTCCTCTCAATATAGTAAAACCATATTATCATTATAGAAAACATAGTGTGATTGAAGAGGTAACATAAAAACCATAAGTCGAGACTGACTTGTCATCTATCAATAGAGTTAAGTGATATTAGTATCATAATGGCATTAAGAAGGTTTCAATCATATTTTCAATAAAACAAATACATCCCATGCAACATGAAGTAACATAACCCCGTTTAGATTCTTAAACTTCTTTAAAAATATCATCCACGCATACAATTCAATAAATGATGAAAACCATCTAATACTCCTTAATGAAATAATAATACTACCTCACCTTCATTCAGTCTAAGATCAACATAACTACTTAATAACAAGAATACATTTGGCAAATTTAGCTCAGGTTGATGAATGATATTTGAGATTTATTTCACACAAAAAAAACTTAAAATGTCAAGTACAAATGAAATGAATATTCTATATACTTTTAATCACAACAATTTCACAAAGTTTTATGATTTTACCAGTTTATACAGAACTAAAAAAATAGAACTTTAAACTTCCCATGATAACATTATTGATTGTAGGCATAACTAGCCAGCTAGGTAAGATTAGCTTCACCACTTGTGTATAATGAAAAAATTATAGAAAGGATTTCAGATGCTCTAAACAAATAAATTTCATTCCCCTTTGACTAGATAGAATTTTTTCCCAGAAGCCAGCATAGCATTCATACTGGCTAAATAATAACTATAAAAAAATTATCAAGTTCATATATAGAATAAAATTATATCTTGAAAAGCTTAACATGATTTCAAATAAATACACAAGACTTGCAATTTCAACTATATTGAACTACCAAATAATCATTTCAAAGACTATTGTATAATATTTTTCAATATATATGAATAAAGTGTTTACATTATCACAACTAAATACACAAGTACAAGCATAAACATATTAATGAAGAGGTAAGTAACTAGTATGAAACTCTATTCAAATAACTATAATTATTCTGAAGATATTCATTAGATAATAAGAATCCAGATTGGCCAAGATAAACCCATCTATAAGTGGATAAGGTTTGGCCCTATCGACACCAACCATCAACTTGGGTGTGTGAAACACTTTGCAATAAGAAATTGAAACAATGATAAGAGAGAGAATCTTAGGCATCTAGTTTTTTACTAGAACTTTTAATATACATGTTAGAGTTATTAATTACTTACAACCATTTAGGTTCACTCTACCATCTGTTAATCCGAGGTCTAATTAAAAAAATTGATGTAGTATGGTTGTTTTCAACCTAAGTTGTTTTTTTCTATGAAGGTTTTATGCATTTGGAGTATTATATGTTAATGCAACCTAGACTTCCTTACCAATATAACTACATTATCTTTGAGAGTTCATGGCTTTGCCTATGGGGACTATAGTCCATTTCATGTTAGGTCTTAGATTTTACTCAATTTTTTTTTGGTAATTAGTTTCCTTTTCTTCTTTGTTCAATCCCCAACCTTAACTAATTTTAACTTACCATTAATCTGGACTTATTTTCTTTTCCACCATATATCTTATGGTAAACTCAAATATTTAGAGCATATGTTGTATACAACCTTTAAGAAACCATTAAATACTTTATGGATCAACATCTTACTTTATTCCAAGATTATTTTCAATCTTATCAATTAAAGATTCTTGTTTACTACCCAGGAATAAATTTTAATCTTCCAGCAGGTCTGTAGTTTTACCTTCTCTCCTTAGATAGGACTTTATATTTTTCCAAGTTGTAATTGTCTTGTAAGTATATTTCTCATTACTACTTAATACCCATCAAGGTTCTAACATTCTTAAGTTTGATTATTAGGGTTTTTTTCTAATATTCTTTCTAAACTCAAATACTTAATCAGGTGAGTGTTATCAATTATTTAACAAGATCGAAGTGTGTATATGCTAATCAATGAAAAAAATAATTAACCATATACAAGATTAATACTAGTGTAAGGTTTGTATATTAAAAAAATAACACCTACTTATTTTTTGTATAATAAAAATATAGACAAAAAAATTTAAAAAAAACACATAATGCAACCTCTTTTAGATTTAAAGGAAAAAAATATCATTATTATATTAAAAACAATGAGCTGAAAACCCTATATTTATTCAAAGGTTCTTGCTACTTCCTTCTTAAGATTAGTATCTTTAAATGTTGGTCTAGCTCATGTTATCTTATGGAAACTCTCTATTCTTTTCTTCCAATCCAAGCACTATGCACTATGGGTGCTCCTTGTACTTCTTGTTTTCCTTTAATTCTTTTCCCCGTGCTAGAATGCCACAAATATCATATTTTACGTAAATTCATGTCCACCATTATCAACTAAAAATGGGAAATATTATGTAGTTTTGCACGGGGTTCTAACTTCCTCACAACTTCATTTTGCAAGGCTCAATTCATGGAAAAACGTAATAATCAACTTTTCATGGTTTTCACGTGATGATAATAAACAATCAAACTAAAAATTGACTAATTTTCCTATCTTCATGATGGTCATGCCACTAAGTAGAATGATGGTTTTGAAAAAGAAACTTAAGTAGATGTTTACACCCTTAAGCTACATGGGTTTAAACAATGGAGTGACTAGTGGTTAGGGTAATTTCATACCCATTCATTTCAAATTAATATTTATTTACTAATACATTAAAGTGGTGTCATGAATTTGGGGTGTGGCTTTTATTTATTTTATTTGAGCTATGGGTAAACAAGAGGGTTTTTAAAGGTTTTCATAACTTTATACAAAAATCTTAACATTTAAGAAAAAAAATTATACATTAACTAATACAAATTTATAACAAGCTATCAATAATTGTTAACGATTTAAAATGAATCAATCATAAATTCTTTGTAGAAGATTCCTAGCAAAAAATGTCCAAAAAATTAGGAAATAGTTTGCTACAACTCAGTAACCAATTCATCTTCATGTAGTCAAGAGACACCAATCCCATCGTATTGTCCAAGAACAAAAACATAATCGATTGACTCGGTCTCACCTAATATCCTACCTCTCTCTCCTTTATGAGAATAGATGGTCATAATGATTTGATCATGTGCCTTCTTCAGATGTCCTTTTTTTCTTTCACACCCCTATTTAGTCCTCCCTATCTTCTTCCCCCAAATCTGAATAGATGGGTATGGAAACTTTTAATGAGCTAATGGGTTAAAAACCATCATATTTTCCATTATGAAGGATGCTTTAGGTTATGCCTTAGCCTCTTCCTCCACTGTGCTTCTACCCAAAGTAGTGTCTTTCACAGGTTCTGAAGGGTTGGATTTCTCATTTCTAGTTATAGTTGAAACTTCCACATCAACATCCTAAACTTTATTCTCTAATACTCCAACACCTTCTACTATTATAAGTTCAGAGAAGGAGTCTTTCCACCAATTTATTTATGCCTTTATTTTGAAGCTATGACATGCTAACTCCCCTCTTTTTTTAATGTTTTTTCCACCTTGGATGGTTTTAATTTTTTTTTTTTACTACATAACTCCCAAGCTCCTTTTTTACTAAATTTTTTATTTGTGACTTTATTCACTAAACCAATTATTAGAAAATTTTCAACTATAAGGTGGTGCAAGGAGGATATGGTCCTTTATTAGATTTAAATTTAACAAAAATCTTGGTCTAATCATGCAAAATTCAAGTTTCAGCTTGAAGCTTTCACAGGACAATATAAATCATATTTTTATAAGATTGAGTTAATAATACTGTGGTTGCCATAGTACTTGCACTTAACACAGTCTATTAATGTCAATACTATGATGAATATCAATTAAAACAAAACCATATGAGTAGAGCATTATGCATATGGTAATGACTCAATGAATCAAACATATATATGAATTTGATGACATCAATGTTCAACTGGGGTTCCTAATTATCTCTCTCTTGTCACAATTTACCCTACCTTTTCCACCGTGTTTTCCCATAGCCAAACCTAGCTCTAGTGGCCTTTCTAAACACCTAAAAAATAGCCACATATCATCAACAATACCTAGTTCAATAATAATAAATTTAAATCCAACTTAATAATGATTACTATTAAAAAATTAATATCTATTAAACATTTCTTAATGTATGAAAACATTAATAATAATAGCAATTCATCACATTAAAATTCTAAACTAAATATAATTTAATATTTCAACATACAATCATAGTTAAATGTATTACTAAATCAATCACATGGAAAGCATAAAACAATTTCCTTAATACAATCCTTGTGTCTCTTGGCATTTATTATGACATAAAATAAATCATTATCAATTAGAATATGACATCCTCCCCCCATAACTTGGAAATGTCCTAGTGCCCATTATTTAAAAAAAGTGAGGGTAATTGATATGGAAGAGTTTTTCATCTTCCCATGTAGCATTCCACTCACTCAACTAGTGCCATTGGACCAACACTTCTTACAACTCTTTACTTCATACCCTGATGTTATAATTAGGTGGGATCCTGATCAATTCTAACTGAATAGTCACCCTAGGCTCCACCTATAATTTTTTTCGATTCAAAACATGTGAAGGATCATGCACATATTTTGTAAGTATAGATACATAAAACACATTGTGTATTTTTGAGAGGGAAGGTGGAAGTGCCAACTTGTATGTAATAGGGATAATATTTTGAAAAATATCAAAGAGTCCAAAAAATTATGGATCTAGTTTACAAGCTATTCAAAACTTTATGGAACATGGTGTATCCTTAAAAATAATTTGTCTCGAACTTCAAATTCCATTGGAGAAATTTTAAAATATACATATCTCTTCTATCTATTGGATTCATTTTTTATTTTTTTCTAATGATAACAATTTATATTTTATATCCTTGAAGTAATTTTAGTCCTACATTTACTCTATTTTCTAAGCCTTCCCACCCAATGGGTGTTATACACTTCATCCCATAAATAGCTTCTAAGGGTACTATTTTCAATGAGGTATGATAAGTATTTGTTGTATCAAAATTAAGATTAATAAGTGTTAATCTAATTATGATAAACTATTGAGTAATCAGAATGCATTAGATTTACAATAAATACACAACTAATTTGTAAATTAATATTTTTAAATGTGTTAAAAGGAGGAAGTTATAGGAAATAAATAACCTAACTAGAACATGGGTATTTAGGATTGCAATAGTGACTATGCAACTGACTATAAGATTGTAAGAGGTTGTTGTGAATCAATAATGAGGCTATGTGTTATCCTAGGATAAGGCCACATTATTTTAGACTTTACCAACCCATGTTACTATGGTTAAGGTGTGGATTCATCCTTTAGGGATTTTTTGCCTATATGTAAATTTTTATAGGTGTGATTTCACCTATAGGTCTTGTGTGTATATGCATATGTCTTTGCTTCTTATTAGGAGCCACTATGTACTTTCTTCTTCACTCAAAACCCTAACTCAATAAAATAAATAAAATGTTATAAATGGGGATAATGGGAAAGGGAATGGGGTTGTGCTTGTATTCAACATCTTGTGTGTTTAGAGATACCAACATAATTTTTGATGAAATTTGACTTCTAATCAAATGAGGTCAACCCATACTATTTCAAAATTTTGAATAAAGTTTTATAGGTCCTATAGGGTGTCATTGTTGGTCTATTACCTTGCCCTTGTTCTAGTCCTTTTCTAATCTCACCTTCCTTGAAATGGCCTATTAAACCAATGTCAAACTTGGTCAAGCCTTGGTCAAAGGGTAATTTTATGTTAATTTGTCCTAATATGGTATTTATCGTGTTTCAATGTGTTTACAAGCCATTAATTAGTCATTTGTGATGTCACATGTGCAAAAAGGGTCTTTTGGCCACTTTATAGCCTATTTATTGACTTGTATATACTTTAAATGGGTCAAATGTTAGCCAAGAAGTAGTTATATTCAGTTGATGGCAATTTCTCCTTGATTTTAGGGGCTTTTGGGAAATTGTATGGATTCCTTGAACTCACCATCAGCTAAAAATGTGGGTTTATTGTCTCTTCACCTCCCCTAACAAATTTTAAATGATTATTTTAAAGGTAGAATGCAAAAATGTTCATCTGTAATTCATTTTCCATTGGCAAGCCAAGAAAGGGCAACTTCAAGCATTTGGTATGAACCATACAGGTGGAGTTGGAAGGAGTTATTCTATAGGTGGATGGTACTATAAGTTAAATTCATGTTCATAATAATAAATTTTAGTTTGGTGCCTTATCATTTATGAATAATGGTTAACACTCCAAATATCTTTTTATGGACTTACAACCATGAGGGGGTCTCCTTGTGAGCCTATTTCAAGTTTTCTTATTTTGGTTTGATGGTTTTATGTGTTGCAAGTGTTTACACATGATTTTCAAGACTTAATCATGATTATTCTTGTTTTTGAAAGCTCAAATACTTGGGAGAGCCCTTCTAAGCTTGTACATGCCTGCAAAATGCCTAGTTTGCATCAATGATCATCTCAGTTGCCTTGAAAATGATCTCTCCACATTGGAAGAAGTGTTTTGAGATTTTTTTTGGTGATGCTATTAATGTTTTTTATGTATGGAAGGATTTAATTTTGTCTTGTGGTGCTTATAAGGCCTTTCTTTGCATTTTCTTGCTTCCTCGTGTTCTCCCTGCATATCACAGTCATAGAACTTCACCTACAAGATCATGATGATGTCACCAATGAAATTTGGAAGTGTTTATATGGTTTTCAATCTCTTGAAATTGATAATATGCATCGAGGAGGCATAAGGAAAGGCATATGCATTTTAAAAACTAGCATGCTTAGAATGTGTCTTAGTCTTGCCTATGTATTTGAGAGTGATCATCTACAACTAGTGTCACAAAATGCCAATGTGCCTTAAAGAGGTGTTTTTTGACAATTGATCATCTCTTTTAAGTTTTATTATTATTTTCTAGGTCCAAATAGATCCCTTGATGGTGCTAACTTGATAAGAGAGTGCTAAATCAATGAATGAAGGGGTAGACAATATTCAGGCCCTTGTGCTCCAAAATGACCAAATAGAGGTCATTAAATTTTTTTGAAATGGCATATATCATAACTCATGGACCTTCCAACACTCTTAATTGTTTAGTCTTATAGCCCTTGGCATGGACTAGGCCCGTGCAAAACTTGAGAGATAAATGGTGGTGGGAAGGTGAGTAATTAAAGTCTAAAAAATGGCCATAAACTACTAGAAAGTTTCAGTGACATCTACAGGTCTGGGATCAAAAGGGTAACCTTTCTTCATCAAAATTTTTAGTTAAGTATTTCCCCTTGTATGAATGGTTATAAAGGATTCAAGTGTCACTCTTGAGCTAAAATGATATGGAAAAGGTAAAACTTGATGTCTTGACCCCCCACATACTCCCCTCTATCTGTACACAGGCCTAGGAGAGGCCATCTACAATAGGGTTATATGACAATGAGTTGGAGGTTAGGTTCTTTGGCCTTTTTCTAGGTTTTCAAAGGGGGGTAGGATGTTTGTTGACCCCAAAAAATTCATGGTAAGTCAAAACATCTCAATAAAGACTCAAATTCCCCTAAGATTAGCTCTAGGTAGTCCAAAATGCATAAAAAAAGTTAGTTAAGGCATACAGGCAGTGAGGTAGAAGTTGGAGGTTTGGACTTCATTTAGAGCCTTAAAGGTGGATGTATGGGAAATTAATGAGAGGTGACCTCAAATAAACTAATTGGAAACATAATACACCATCTACAAGGCTTAAACCTTGCCAAAATGCACCCTATAGGGGTAGACGATAACCACCTATAGGTAGAGTAGTAGGTTTGTCTCAGTCCATCACTAGTGAAGCCTAGTCTAACCAAATAGGGTATATGAGGGTTCTAGTAAGAACCATGTTAGTAGAGTGATTAATTAAGGACTAGAAATGAAGAAACAACACATTATGAACATCCTTAAATGGGAAAAAATAAAAATAATAACCTTTTCAAAGGTAAAGACAAATCATTCCCTGCCTACCATGCACAACCTTGCACTGTAAAGTCTACCTTGGAAATGGTGTTAGATGGAGGTCTTAATGGAGGATTTATAAGCTGATTTTTGATACATAAAACCCTTTGGAGTTATGTAAGAACCTAAAATTATTATTTTTTGGAAGAAGAGGAACCGAAACATACCCTTTTTTGTCTCAAAGTAGGGGTAGTTTTTCCATGCCTAAGGAGATAGTTTGAAGGAGAAGTGGTGAAATGATGAACCAGAATGAAATAAAAACTTAAATGATGATTGGATAAGCTGGAGGACACCTAAAAAAATATAAAACACCTTGATATAAGCCTTTTAAGTGGATAGGGTACCCTACACAAGGAGGTTTGCAGTCATGTGGGAGAGAAACCCTTAAGGCTAAAAGCTAAACTGAGGGTCATGTGAATTTTTGATCTTGTCTATGATTTAAACTTGTTTAATTAAAGATTTAAAGGGTAAATCAGATATGTTGAATCTATTTTGAGGAAGGGGAAACCACTGGAGGGTCATATTGACTTTCAAATGGCAAGGTCTAGGCCTAAGGCTAAATAGGGGTAAGTTTTCATTTTTCGATCTTGAGGAGATATTACAATTGTTGAAACATGTTTACGGGATGAATATATAGTTTTATTAACTAGTGTTTTAAAATAAGACTCTCAAAGAAGACATGTTATATCCTAAAACATTCATAGACCTCCTATAATGCAAAAATGGAGCTCGAATCGTCATCTTGAAATGCTCATATATTTCATGAGCTTTTGCATGGGACATGTGTCTATTAAAAGAAGTTGGAGGAGGTTATTAAGAATCAAAAATTGTAATTTTATCAAAATTTCAATGTCAAACCTTTATGAACAAAGGTTAAGGGGGATAATCACTCCAAAACCCTCTTAAACCCTCTTTTATGACCCAATGGTAGAAATAAAGCTATAAGTGCCTCCAAATGGATTAATTTTACCATTAGTGTTAAATATAAGTTGTTTAAATCTTCATTAGGATCACATCCATGGAATTGGATTGTATGGACCTGTACAAAATAGGATAAAATAGGGCTTATTTTGAATTATTTTTGTGTTGTGTAGGCATGGTGAACTTCCAAGAGACCAAATAAATTTTAGAGGAAATATTATTAATTTTTATAAGTCAAAATTTTCATTGTATTAGGTATATAAACTCCTAATTATGCCTACTAGTTCTCTCATTTCAGCCAGTCTAGTGAGCCAGCTAGTGAAGACTTAGAGAAAATGGTAAATATTCATTTGGAAATACTTTTAAGGATTATTTTTTGTAAATAATTCAATAAAAACTTTGGAAAATTTTATTTACTCTTATTATATGGATCATATTACAGGTTTGAAGAGTTTTTAGGTGCCTAGTGTGAGAGGTGAAGGGAAAAGAGCTATTTTGAGACTGCCAAAGATGATTTTGCATGGCCAGAGTGATAGGGATGATAAAGAACATATAAAATAAATGTGATGGATTATTAGTAATCCTATTCACTCAAATCCATAATTAAAATTTATCATTTTTAGGGATGAGGCATTTTTGGAAGGCTAATCATGAGATGTAGTTTTTTGTGCAAGAGAAAATGTTTCTTGAAAACTTTGCAGGTCTTGGATGATTGGACATGAGACTTGTATTAATTTTTACATATGTACCACCAAATTAATCTCTCCCATGAAATTTTAATTGATCTTCATATTGTTGATACATGTCCAAGTGACTATTGGACTCCCCTTCTCTATCTCTTCCCATTTCTTCTATAAATTGAGCCTTTTTGGCTATTGTATGTATATCTCCACCTGGTATGTCAAATTTTTGCCTTGGATCAATAAATAAAAGTTTTTTACCTCATTAAAATATTACATTAAGTTTACATGATTGGTATTAGTCTTGTGCAAGTGTAGTTTCCATTTACCTTCACATATTGATTCCATTAGTACCTAGTGTTTGTGATCTTTCTTGCAGGTCAACAAGAAGTGTATGATGATAATTCAGGTATAAGTGATTAGTATATACAATAGAGTGTCTTATAATTCCTATTGTTTAGTCCTCCTATCCTATACTACCTCTAGGACCCCATGTTGAAGCATTGATGTAAGAGGGAAGACTAACACTGAATCAAGTGTATGTACAACTTGTCCTTGATTCAAAGTGTATGATAAAGGTGTGAGTAGAGAAAAATATTTGGTGTATCACCTCCATTATTTAGGTTTAATTTTATGTTATCTTTATCCCTTTTCACCCCCAAGTGTTAGTGTTAGGATATGAGCTTTAGTGATGCATCAAGGGGAGCTAACCCCTAATCTAGAGATCCATCTCCTAATAGGGATACCCACAGACCTGAAGTGGTTCCATTGTCTCAATTGAATGAGGATAAGATTGTATCATCTCCTCATTAGGTGAAAGTTCAAGTGACAATAGTTTTTGGCATGTCTTGTGGGACTCTAATTTCAAGAGATTAAGATATTTTTGGTGTTGTCTCTCAACAATCAGCCTTTGGAGGCATATATGAAAACACCAATGGTGACTCTGAAGACATATCAGTTGGTTAAGCAACCCATGTGAACTTCGGTAATGTTTTTCTTTATGTTCTTACTTGAAATGAAGTTTTATGATTGCCTATGGTTATGAATTTTTCCCTCTACAAGTTGATGAGACATATCCATCTTTGCCCATCCCATACCAGTATGAAAAAGTCCTTGGTTAGCCCCAATATGACCATTTTCAGCCTTGCCATGAGTTGTATCAGTCTTATAATAATCCTTCTCAATGTTTTAATCCTATTCAACCTAGTCCTTTCTCCAATTAACCCATTTCTACCTTTAAACAAGCACTTTTGGGGTATGAAAGGTATATGCTGGTGCTTCATACTAGAAGGTGATATGGTCAAAAGATTCCTAATAATTCCATTCATCAAATGAGAAATGCATTAGAGTTAGTCAAGAAAGAGTGGGTACCTATTAAGAGACCCAATTGACAAAGGCTCACAAGTGAGATGTTTGATGTGAGTGGTTTAGTCTCTTCCTTAGAGAATAGGCTCAAAGTTCATGAAAGGCAGCCTCACCAAACCTATCAGCCTTTGCATCCACTTCCCCAAGTTCCATATAATACATACATAACCCCTAATCATGAGCCAAATAAAGCCTATCAAATTCACCCTTTTTCCAATCATGTGGAGAGAATTTATAAGAGAAACCTTATGTTTGAACCCAATCTTGATAGGTAGATTCAGCTAGTAAATTTGCATATGCAATAGTCTATGCTAGAAACAAAGGAAGTGGATTCTAAACCCTCATTTCACTCTCTCATACCATCCCCATCACCCCAAAAAGAGACCTCTAATCCTAACATCATGAGCTAGAGTAAGGTAGTTGAGTCATGGGGAATGAAAGAGGAGAAAAGTCTTGTCAAAGAATGTGAAGTTGAAAATAAGCTTGATCTTATACAAACATCTCCTACACTTCCTCAAGAAGAGAGTTCCAATCCCAAGATCATGAGTTGGAGTGAAATAGTATAGTCATGGGGTAATAAAGAAGAGAAGATCATTTCCAAAGAGTGTGAAGTGGAAAATGAAGCTAGTCCTTCTCAAGTCCCTCCTACCCTTCCTCAAGAATCCTCTTGTATGACATGGAAACCCTCATGTACACCTTAGCATCATGATGACTCCTATAATCTTCAAGAGAGGATTTTCCAAGAAGATCTTTCCAAGAAGATTAAATATTTGGAAGCAAAGATGAGATTGCTAAGTCAAGGTGAGATGGAAGGTTTGGACCCAAAGGAAGATTCTATGTCTAAATACACCCCATCTCCACCTGCTCAAGAGCTTCCTAAAGAGCCTCTTATCTTGCACACTCAATATAATTTTGAACATTATATCCCATCTCCACAAACTAGTTCCTTTTGTTCCCACCCCATTACCCATTGCCTTGATATACCTATGATGTGGGAACCAAAAGAGAAGCCAATGGTTGATGATAAGGAAGGAGAGATCTTACTTGAAGAAAGCATACCTCTTTAAGAAGTCTTAAGTGATGAAGAGGAGGTAAGTCCTTATGTTGAATCTCCTTGCTTGGTTGATGATGAAGAATATTTCCTTTGTTTTGAAGATCCTATCTTGAGAGAGGTAAGTGAAGAAGAATACATTCAATTCATGGATAATTTAGAAGACTTCATGAGTGTTTATGAGGAGGAGATCACCATAGGCACTCCCTTTGGTGAACAAAAAGACAATTCACAAGCTTTTGAAGAAGGTTGTTACATTTTTTTAAAGAATAATAAATTATCATTAACTCCTTATTCATTTTGTGGTACACCATAGATGAATATGGATAAGTTCATAATAAATCTTTAGATGACATGTTTGAGGTCATTGTAGCAGGCTATACTCCTCTTCAAAGAGGCTATTAGTTGGTCAAAAAGGGAGAAGATAGCATTGGAACCCAAGTAAGTATGTAAAAGAGAAACAAGTTTTCAATGTTATCCTTTCAAGAGGCTTATAAATTTGAGAATGAAATGTTTGAAGTCATCAAGAGGGGATATCACCTTCTAGAAGAAACTCATTAGCTCTTAAAGGATGAAGAAATATCATAATGGCCTAAAGCTTCTAAGGAACATGAAATCAATCCTTTTGAAATCATGCCTATAAAGAGGATTGAATTTGATCATGATAAAATTTATGGGCAACAACATGAAACAAGTGATCATGTACAAGAAGATTTCATTTCCTTGGCTAGATTGTTAGGAGTTGTTTGGTTCTTAATGAGCATCATGCCAATGAGGTTGATAGACTTTGTGAGAGGTATGGAGGTATCAATGCTAAGAAACAAAATGATTATTGATTCATCTAATCATTCATGCCATGAATTAAGAGGGATCTCAATATTCCCTTTTGATCTAGGGGGATGTATGTCTATGGTTAGTTTTACATAGTAGTTGTCCTTTGTTTATCTTAAGTGCCTTGAGCACATGTGTGTGTTTTGTTTTGATGTGTGTTTGCCCTTTTATGTGTTTTCCTTTCCTTTGTTTGTTTTGAGGTAAGTCAGTTGTCTATTTGGTCAATTCAAGGTCTGATATTTTTGTTTCTAGGTTCTTTCTAACTTCCTTTCCCAATGGATAGGATAAGGCTACTAATCCTTATCATAGGCAAGCATGTTACCTATATAAGTTACCAGATTATTGACCAAATTGGAATTATAGTCAAATGAGGTAAACCCTACTATTTTAAAACTTTTGAATAAAGTTTTATAGGTCCTATAGGGTGTCATTTTTGATCTATTACCTTACTTGGCCTTGTCCTAGTCCTTATTTAAGCTCACCTTCCTTGAAATGGCCTAGTCAACCAAAGTCAAACTTTGTCAATCCTTGTTAAAAAAATTTAAAAGGTTAATTTTGTGTCAATTTTTCATAATATTGTACTTATCATGTTTCAATGTGTTTACAAGTCATTAATTGGTCATTTGTTATGTCTCATGTGCAACAAAGGGTCTTTTGGCCACCTTATAGCCTATTAATTGACTTGTACAGACTTTCAAGAGGTCAAATTTGTCACAAAATTGAGTTTAAATATTAAGGAGGTTAAAATCATGTCAATATAATTCATATGTCAGCCAATAAATAGTTATGTTTAGTAAATGGTAGTTTCTCCTTCATTTTAGGGCTTTGGGCACTTGTACAGATTTCTTAAACTGACCATCAACTAAAAACATGGGAAGAGTGTCTATTCACCTCCCCTCACCCATTTTACACACAATTTTTTTAGGTATAATTAAAAAAGGTTCATTTTCAATTCATTTTCCATTGGCATGCCAAGGAAGGGCAACTTCAAGTGTTTGGTATAGACCATACAGGTGGAGTTGGGAGGAGTGCTTCTACAAGTGGATGGTAATCTAAGTGAAATTAATGTTAATAAAAATAAATTATATTTTGGTACCTTTTCATTTATTAAAAATGGTTAACACTTTAAATAGCCTTTTATGGACTTACAACCATGAGGGGGTCTCCTTGTGAGCCTGTTTCAAGTTTTCTTATTTTGGTTTGATGGTTTTGTGTGTTTTCACATGATTTTTAAGACAAAATAATTCTTATTATTGTTTTATAAATCTCAAATACTTGGGAGAACCCTTCTAGGCTTGTACATGCTTGCAAAATGCTTAGTCTACATCAACAATCATCTTAGTTGCCTTAAAAATGATCTTTCCATGTTGGAAGAAGTGTTTTGAGGTTATTTTGGTGATGCTCCTAATGTTTTTTATGTATGAAAGGAGTGAATTTTGTCTTTTGGTGCTTGGAATACCTTTCTTTGCATTTTATTACTTTCTCATGTTCTCCCTGCATATCACTGTCATAGAACTTCACCTACAAGAGCATGTTGATGTCATCGATGAAATGTGGAAGTGTTTATATGGTTTTCAATCTTTTAAAATAATAATATGCATTGAGGAGGCATAAGGAAAGGCATATGTGTGTTACAAACTAGAATGCTTGGAATGTGTCTCAGTCTTGCCTATGTATTTTAGAGTGATCAACTATAACTAGTGTCACAAGATGCCAATGTGCCTTAAAGAGGTGCTTTTTGATATTTGATCATCTCCTTAAAGTTTTATTATTATTTTCTAGGTCCAAATAGATCCATTGCTGGTGATAACTTGATAAGAGGGTGTCGAATTAATGAATGGAGGGGTAGATAGTATTTAGGCCCTTGTGCTCCAAAATGACCAAATAGAGGTCCTTTAACTTTTTTGAAATGGCATATATTATAACTCAAGGACCTTCCAACACTCCTAATGGTTTTGTCTTATATCCCTTGGCATGGACTAGGCCTTTTCCAAACTTGAGAGACAAATGGTGGTGGGAAGGTGAGTAATTGAAGTCTAAAAAATGGCTAAAAATCACTAAAAAGTTTGAGTGACATCTATAGGTATGGGATCAAAAGGGTAACCTTTCTTCATCAAAGTTTTTAGTTAAATATTTCCCCATGTATGAGTGGTTATAAAGGATTCAATTTTCACTCTTGAGCTAAAATTATATGGAAAAGGTAAAACTTGATGTCTTGACCCCCCACATACTCCCCTCTATCTGTACATAGGCCTAGGAGAGGCCATCTATAGTAGGGTTATATGACAATGAGTTAGAGGTTAGGTTCTTTGGCATTTTATAGGTTTACAAAGGGGGTAGGATTTTTTTTAACCCTAAAACCTTCATGGGAAGTCAAAACATCTCAAGCAAGAATCAAATTCCCCTAAGATCACCTATAGGTAGTCCAAAATGCATAAACAGAGTTAGTTAAGGCATACATGAAGTGAGGTAGAAGTTGGAGGTCTAAACCTCATTTAGAGCCTTCAAGGTGGATGTAGGGGAAATTAATGATAGGTTACCTCAAGGAAACTCATTGGAAACATAATAAACCATCTAAAATGCCTAAACCTTGCCCAAATGCACCCTATGGGGGCAAACCATGACTATGACAGTCAAGGTAGGGGTATCTTCCTTGAGGACCTAAGCAAGAAATGGTGATAACATTGAAGGTTTCAAAGTGAAACCATAAATGAGGATAGTTACATGGCCTAGGTATAATGAATATGAGGTCCAAACATTAAACAAGGCTCAGATAACCACCTATAGGCAGAGTCTTAGGTTTGTCTCAGTCCATCACTAGTGAAGCCTAGTCCAACCAAATAGGGTATATGAGGTTTCTGGTAAGAACCATGTTGGTAGATTGATTTAATAAGTATTATACATGAAGAAACAAAACCTTATGAACATCCTTAAATGGTAAAAAATCAAAAATAATAACCTTTTCAAAGTTAAAGACAAATCATTCCTTGCCTACCATGCACAACCTTGCACTCCAAAGTCTACCTTGGAAATGGTGTTAGATGGAGGTATTAATGGAGGAGTTATAAACTTATTTTTGATAAAAAAACACCCTTTGGATTTGAAAAATCACATCTAATGATTGGTTTTTAATAATAGGAAGAGGAACATACCCCTGTTTTGTCTTAGAGCAGGGGTAATTTTTCCATGCCTAAAGAGATAGTTTGAAGGAGAAGTGGTAAAATGATGAAATAGAAGGAAATAAAATATAAAATTATGATTGGAGAAGATAGGGGACACATAAAAAAAGCTAAAACACCTTTATATAAGCCTTATAAGCAAATAGGGTACCCTACACAAGGTTTATAGTCATGTGGGAGAGAAACTCTTAGGCCTAGAAGCCAAACTGAGGGTCATGTGCATTTATGACCTTGTATATGCTTTCCACTTGGTTAATTAATGATTTTATGGATAAATTAGATATGTTTAAGCTATCAATAGGTAGAGGAAACCATTGAAGGGTTAGATTGAGTTTTAAATGGCAGGCATACCTATTGGCAAGGTTTAAACCTAAGGCCAAACAAGGGTAAGGTTTCATTTTTAGATCTTGAAGAGATATTCCAATGGTTTAAAAAATAATGGGATGAATATATAGGCTTATTAACCAATGGTTTTCAATAATACTCTCCAACAAACCAATTTTTAGCCTAAAACATTCACATACTTCCCAAAATGCCAAAATGAAGCTCGAATGGTCATCTTGAAATACTCATATCTTTCATGAGCCTTTGCATGGGACATGGATTTATTCAAGGAAGTTGTATGGGGTAATTAATAATACATAAGTGGAATTTTATCATAATTTAAATGTTAAACCTTTATGAATAAAGGCTAAGAGGGATAATCACTCCAAAACCCTTTTAAACCCTGTTTTGTGACCCAGTGGTAGAAATTAAGCTATAAGTGCCTCAAAATAGATGAATTTGATCATCAGTGAACAATATAAGTTTTTGAAAAATTTATTATGATCACATTAATGGAATTGGATTGTATGGACCTATACAACATAGGACAAAATAGGGATTATTTTGACCTATTTTGGTGTTTTATAGACATGTTGAACTTCCAAGAGACCAAATCACTTTTGAAGGAATACTATTACTTTTTATAAGTCTCCATAGTAATAATATTAGGTATATAAACTCCTAAGTGTGCCTACCAACTCTCTCATTTTAGCTAGTCTAGTGAGCTAGCTAGAAAATACTTAGAGAAAATGGTGAATCTTCATTTGGAAAGAGTTTTAAGGATTATTTATTGTAAATAATGCCATATAAACTTTGGAAACATGTAATTCCTCTTATTTTATGGATAATATTTTAGGTTTGAAAAGTTTTTAGGTGCCAAGTGTGAGAGGTGAAGGGAAAAGAGCTATTTTGAGACTACCAAAGATGATTATGCATGGCCAGAGTGATAGAGATGATAAAGAACATATAAAATACATGTGAGGGATTATTAGTAACCCCCTTCAATCAAATCCATCATCATACATAATTATTTTTAGGGACAATGCATTTTTGGAAGGTTAATCATGAGAGGTAGTTTTTTGTGCAAGAGAAAGAGTTTCTTGACAACTTTGTAGGTCTTAGATGATTGGATATGAAACTTGTAGATCATTTTTATATATGGATTACCCCATTCCTCTCTCCCATGCAATTTTAACTAATATTCACATTGCTGACACATGTCCAAGTGACTCTTAGACTCCCCTTCTCTATCTCTTCCCATTTGTTCTATAAATTGAGCCTTCTTGGCTATTGTATGAATCTCTCCACCCAATACGGGGAATCCCTGACAAATATTTTCCTTGGATCAATAAATATAAGTGTTTTCACTCATTAAAATATTTCATTAAGTGTATATGATTGGTATTAGTCTTGTGCAAGTGTAGTTTCCATTTACCTTCACATATTGATTCCATTAGTACTTATTGTTTGTGATCTTTCTTGCAGGTTAACAAGAGTTGTTTGATTAAAATTTAGGTGTAAGTGAGTATTATATATAATATAGTGTCTTATAATAATAATTATTTAGTCCTCCTAGCCTATATTACCTCTAATACCCCATGTTGAAGCATTAATGTAAGAGGGAAGACTAACATTGAATAAAGTGTATGTAGAACTTGTCCTTGCTTCAAAGTGCATGATAAAGGTGTGAGTAGAGAAAAATATTTGGTATATCACTTCCATTAGTTAGGTTTACTTTCATTTTATCTCTATCCCTTTTCACCCCTAAGTGTTAGTGTTAGGATATGAGCTTTAGTGATGCATCAAGGGGAGCTAGCCTCTAATCTAGAGATCCATCTCCTAATAGGGATACCCATATCTCTAAGCTGGTTCCATTATCTCACTTGAATAAGGATAATCTTGTCCCATCTCCTCATTGGGTTAAATTTCAAGTGACAATAATACCAATACTCCAAATAAGGATCAAACTCCTTATAGTTATCCCATGATATGATGGTGTGTGTAGAATATTGGTATGATTATTTTTGGAGTATTCCAAACTTTATAATTTATTGGAGAGGATCAAATACATGAAAAAACCTATATGGATTAATTAAATCTAAAAATAACTTAAAATGAAGTAGTTTGTCTTCACAATAAATAAATTGTACTAGCAATATTTACTCATTTTCTCATTAGACATAAAAGATTTAGGAAGGCACATTATATAGGTGAAAGATAAAAATGTCTTGAAATCCTCATGAATGTTGTATTATCTCTATTAATGACCAAAATGACACCTAATAAAGTTGATTAAATATATGTAAGGAAAACCATTAAATGGAATAAAAACATACACTAACACCCCCCCTTATGTGTAGCTTAAGTGGGTAGTAAAATTGGGTCCTAGAATAAAGGCCTAATGAAGTACCAAGGTACATAGAAATTCCCCCCATAAGAGGATGTTAGAGTTTCCTAAACCCTAAGAAGAGCCCACAAATGAAGATACTTGCTCTCAGTGAAAGGTTTGGTGAATATATTAGCAATTTTATCTATTGTCTAGATGTAGTGGAGATCAATGAATTTCTCATGGATGAGATCCTAAATGAAATGAATGTGAATCTTGATATGATTTGTCCATTGATGGAGGACCAAAGTCTTGTAGATCTATATTGTGCTTTGGTTGTCATAGAAGATGAATGTTTGTCATTGAAACTAGATGCCTAATTTAATGAGAATATTTTAAATCCAAATATCCTTAAGGATAAAAATAAAAAATATTATGTATTTTTCCTTTATATAATATAAATCAATAGTTTTTTGTTTCTTGTTTTACCAACTAATCAACCCTATTGGCTCAAAAAAATGTTAAGGTGACAAAATGGTGACTTTGAGTCAACAATGTGGGAACTAAGTTCTTACATTAATCGGCAATGTAAGACAAAGCCCCTCTCTTATTATCATGCATAGCTACCTTTATTGAAAACTAAAAATATAAAATCTAGGGAAAATCTATTCACAACTATTTACAACAAAAATCTTTTTTATTGGAGGTTTTGTACTTTTATCTTGAAAATACATAAAGGAGGTAGAAAGGAAATGAGGAAAAAAGAGGGAATAATGGAAAGAAAGGATGAATATAGAAAGGAAATAAATAAGGGAGGAAAAAGTTGTTATAGTTAATTAAATATAGAAACTAACATGATAACCCTAAGAAAAATGAAAGATAACTCTAGGTAGCTAAATGTAGAAACTTACTAGAATAGTCCAAGAAAGGTAAAACACCATGTGCATGGAAACCTCTCTCATTTAATGGGTGGTAAAGACATAATTACACCCTTAGGAGTGAAAAACATACACTATGACAATTTTATAATACTGATAGTAGACCAAAGACAACCATCTCATATTTACCCATAAAAGATAATTAAAATATTGCTTAAATCCCACTGAGATTTCACATTCGTAAAAACAACACAAGAAGATTCTAAAAGAAATACTTAATGTGAAAGTCTCATTTTCTAACAATTTGGTAGTGATTATGAAAAAAAAAATTAAAGTAAAGATACAAATACATATGAATCATACGCAAAGTTATAATTCATGAAGAAATCCTGAACATAAAGTTTGCAAATTCTCTTTGTTCTGAACTTTAATGGGTCGAAAATACAATCTCATCATTCAAAAGTTTATGCAGAGTTTCACTACCGAAAAGCCCTCTTTACAATAAGCCTTACATTCATATTTATAGCATGGGGATGTGGTTATAGTGCGTAACCACCTTTTTTCATTTTTGAAGGTGCAAAAGTGATTTTATAAAAATGCACCACATAAGTGATGCAAAAGTGCATTGGTGCAATTGCATCATGTGCAAAAAAGAATTTACAAAATTACACCACTTGAATGATGCAAAATTACTTTGGTGATTTTACATCACTTGAAATGTATAAATCAAAATTGCATGATTTGCTTTAGAAACCAAAAACTTGTAAATTTTTTTGGCATATCAATTTTTCTCTCACATTCCATTATGAAAACCTTTTCTCTAGAGATGCCAAGTTTGCGCATACTAGAAGAGTGTTTAAGAAGTAATTTAAATTTGGAATCATGACTACCAATTACATTTAGTCAAAAATTTGAAGAGGTTCTTTGCCCTATTTATTATGTGCAAATATTTAAATCGTTGCATTCTATGAGACCACATTTTATTCAAGCACATTCTGAAATATCTCGAGTACCTCATCAAGTTTCCCAGTCTTTATGTATCCTGTTACCAATACACCCCAAGATACAAAATCTAGTTTAACACTTGCTAGTTGCATTTGTACAAAGAGATTCAATGCCTCATCAAATTTCCCTTTTCATGCATGTTCTTCATTCATTAGATTTCATGAAGCCACATTTTTCTTAAGGATTTTGTGAAACTCTTCACATGCACACTCTATTTGCCCATATTTCACATACATGTCTATCTAGGTACTTGAAACTATAACATTGGACAAAAATATGCTTTCAATTATGTTTACATGAATATCAATATTTTATTCTAAAGATTTTATTTTGGCACAGTCTAAGAGTACATTGGAAAAGCTTAAGATATTGGGTTGGATACCCATTCATTGTATTTGATTAAATAGTGTCAAAACTTGGTAAAGTCACCCATGTCTTGTATAATTTACAATCATCACATTCCATGAGAAATTGTCTTGTTATGTCATTTCATCAAACATTTCATGAGCATTTATGAAACCACCACACTTGATATACATGTTGCCAATCTTGTTTTGAACATGAAGCTTTGGTAAATAATAAGTCACATTTTCATGGCTTGAGGAAATAATCATAGTAGTTACATGGGAGTGGAGAGAGAAAATTGCAAATTGAACAACTAGGAAAGTGGAAAGCTTATTTGCATGGATAGGGAAAATTGAAAAAGTTTTTACAATTTGCACAAGAATCAAAAATATTTTTGTAATTTGCACCAAAAATATTATTTGCACTTTACACCAAAAATATTTTTGCACTTTGCATCGACAATATTTTTTCACTTTACACCAGTCCATAACTAATCTTTTCCCATCTCACAAACATTCAAATTGAATTTGTCCTTATAAGTCAATTGTGCAAATTGCTTTGATGTAATTTTAATGCTCATGATATGAGTTTCAATTTTTTCTTTAACCAAATTTCTCACTTGAAAATGCTCTTGTAACAGTTCCTTCAAGTA
The DNA here is from genome assembly GCA_037957365.1 of Torreya grandis. Lineage (NCBI taxonomy): Eukaryota > Viridiplantae > Streptophyta > Pinopsida > Cupressales > Taxaceae > Torreya > Torreya grandis. Next base: position 3,437,488 of record JARHVA010000168.1, on the reverse strand, counting down.
GCTTTTTCACAAAAAATTTGGCCAATTGAAATGATTGGAAGAAATTATAAAAATAATTTCTTATTTAATTTTCAAACAATTCCTCTATTCCTTGTGATTTTTTATTTATTTATAAAATCACCACTAAGAATTTGTGACCATGAAATAAAACCAAAAGATGAAAATTTGTTACTGCCAATTTAATTCTAGATTTTTACTAGTTTGGGAAAAACCAAATTTTACTAGAAGAACCCCATCAACCTTTTCAACATCTTCAAATTATCCATCCACTTGGAAAATTTAATTTTTCCCTTTTGTCTTTCAATTTTTTCACTATAAAATCTTAAACCAAATTTCATTCATTTAATCTTATTTTAGCTGGGTGTCGTACGATCTCCTACTGTTGGGTGTTATGCAATTTGAACTTTCAAATTTTTTTTAATACTTTCATCTTCTTTTTCTGGCCATATGACATCAAACTGGTAAAGCAACATTTTTTTGTCCATAGCCATCGCTCTATTTTGAAAATGACAGTTTGACAAAGAGTTTGGGAGTTAATTTGCATTTGCAAGCTCTAAGGGTGAATAATGACCTCAAAAGAAACATGATGGAGGAAGTTTTCCTTTCAACATGACTCAGGGAAAAATTAGACTTGCACAATTGAAGAAGGAAAAAAAAATATTGCATGCAAATATAAGAAACCTTTAATTTTTCAATGGCAACTTGCATGAATCGGAGAAATAAATTTGCAATTTGTAATTTTGTATTAAAGTGACTTTAAAAATAATTTGTAATTTATATGATTAAAATAAGTGTGATTTTGAATTAAATCAAAAAGTGAAAATTTAAAATGTTTTCAAAAATTATGATTTTCACCCAAAAATATTTTTGCAAATTACACCAAAAAATATTTTTACAAATTACACCAAAAAATATTTTTTCAAATTGCAACAAAAAAGTTTTTTGCAAATTGCACCAAAAAATAGTTTTGCAAATTGCACCAAAAAATATTTTTGCAAATTGTATGACTTGTGTAAAAGGAAGATATGTTTTCGTAATTCACAAAAAATGAAAAGGTTTTGGCAAATTACTGAAAAAGTAAGTGGTCTTTTGCAAAGTGGGTTCCAATGGGTTTAAAAATACATTGGGATAAAAATGAAAAAATACAACATTTTTAATTTTTGAACTTTTCAAAATTTATGGAATTTTCAAATGAAATTCAAAAATTTTAGCCATTTTTTTAAATAATAACTTTTTCATCTTTTTTTCACCATTTTCAAAAAATTGTGAAAATAGCTAGCTTCAACTAGGATTTTGAACTATAAGAAACAAAAAGAACTTAGAGTTCTCTAGTTTCATAAATCAGTGCTTTATCCATTAGGTAATAGAGTCTTCAGCAGCAACTTTGATAGATTTAAAAAAAAATCTTTAGATTTATGATCTTTGAGAAAGTGATGGCTCTTCAAGCCATTAGAAAGCTATCACATATCAAAAGACAGTGTATGTGAGGGTTAGGTACTCATCCTAATAGGTTCTTTCACATATCCAAAAGGATAGTGTATGTGAGTGCCAAATACTCAATTTGACATATGCTATTACATGTCAATGATATTATATGCAAGTATCAGGTACTTAACCTAATGTATGCTATCACATATCTTGAAGGATAGTGTATGCAAGTACATTTTCAATATGTGCATTGTTTTACACAAACTAAAATGTGAAGAGATAAGTAATTCTCCTACACTTGTATATTTGGATCTAGCCAAATGATATCCATTTCACGCATCTCAATCATATGAGAAATGAACACGTGCTGCTAGACTAGAGACTCTGATCACTTGAAAACTTGCATATTGATCACTTGTTTACTAAAGAAATTCATGAAAAACTTATCCATCTACCATCTTAGAAATTAATGTGATTTCCCATGATATTTCCCAGGTAGAGATCACCTCTACAAATATGTGCAAGGAGAAAGACAAACATAAAGGAGGGGTAATAGATAAACTATTGCATTTATTGAAAAACAATGCACACAACAAAATGAAAAGGGAAAAGGAAACAAGTCAAAATTAGGAAATCATAACTATTTAAAAAGCACTGATGAAAATGAGAATATTATACAAAACCATTCACCATTTGGGAGAAGTACCTACCATTTTGAAATAATGGATTTTATTTATGAACTCTGAACACTTTTAGCAGTGACCAAGTAGGTGGGAAGATGGACTTACAGTTGTTATTCATATAAGGATGATCACGAATGAATAAATCATCAATGTTTTCACATTTTCAAATTAAATAATTATGAGTTATCTAATATTCTATGAGCATCTTTGAGTAATAATAAACTTTTTTAATATCTTCTTGGATGACTTTAAATGCATTTGTGATAGGTACACTATCTAAATTGAATAGAACTATGTCACGTATATGTTTTTGAGATGAAACCATAATATGATTATATTGCATAATGAATGAGGTGTTGATATTGTTTTTTAAATAAATTTCAATAATAGAAATGAATTCATCACTGGATGAGTCATCATCATCATCATCATCATCTTCATAAATTTCCTTTGTCTTGATAGTTTCCATTTTGATTGTAATAATTATTGGGCACCATTCATTCTATTCTACACTAATGACTTCTTTGACCTCAACCTTGGTATGATTAAGATTTTCAATCTACATAGGCTTAATTGCTTTAGATTTAGATCCTATAGATAATTCTTCTATGGTAGACCCTAAAATAAAATACCTGAAGAATCTTCATTTTTGACTATTGAGTCATTCATTCTAATAGACAAGGGATTGTCTGCTTTGTTGAGAACTAGATCCATGATATCTTCTCTTTTAGAAAGTATAACATCACACTCTATATTATTACTACTTTTTAATTTGTTGTTTTTTAGATAACCCATTTTTTCTTAGGACTATGGGGTTTAAGCAATGTAGAGAAATAGACAAATCTTTCTCCTTATTTCCAAGAGAGAGGTCAAACTCTTCATTTTTTCTCTAATCAATCATTAGTTCTTTTAACTATTCACGTTTTTGCATGATTTTGAAACTGAAACAATCATATGTGATAGGTATCATTTTATCTTTTTCTTTGTTATAGTTTCAACATGTTTGATCATAAAATTGCCTTCACATTCTCTTTTTTTGAATATTTCAAACTCTTGATTATATTGGGTTTCACTTTTTCTTCATCATCATTTGCAGAAGTTATAGCACATTTTGAAACTTCTTTCTTCAGCATCCTAGACATAATCAAATCATATTCAATCTTGATAGCATCCTATTGTGTAGTCAGCAAGCATTTACCTTGTTCTTCATCAAGACAAATTTGATATCTCAGAGTTGATTGTTGAGACTTCACTAATTTCCCTGAGGAATCAGTCTCAAAAAATTGTTAAAATGTGCTATGAACTCTCTCATCTGCTCATCATCTTGCTTTTGAATCTATAAGAAGTTTGACAAAAGTGTACACACATCCACAACTGATTTGAATCTATTCAAGAAAATATTATTCAAAGAGTCTCAATTCATAATGAATCCATCTTCCAGATACCAAAAACACTCGATAGTAGGTCCAATGAAAGTTTCAACAAAAATTCTCACAACAACATCTTCATACATAACTCCCAAAATAATATAGGACATTGTGTAGGCCTAGATATGTTTATCTACATCTTGACCATTTTCTCTAAATAAATTTGGGAATCTCTTCCTTGAGCCTGATGGGAACTCATTGTATTGGGATAATGCTAATAGCCCAAAATGTTTTCCCCATGGGATGTGGGGATCATTCAGGTTGGAATGAATCAACACCATTTCTACAATTATGAAAATGTAGGCACTAGGTACTTCTTCTCAATAGAGTAACCAACCTCCATTATAAGGGATGTTCCTTTAAATGTCTATAAATAATGTGTAAAACACCTCGATCCTCAACAGAGTCACCAAAAACTATTGGCTCAAAGTTTTGTCAGGGTGACAAATTGGTGACTTTGAGTCAGCAGTGTGGGAACTGAGTTCTTACATTAATCAACAATGTAGAACAAATACCCTCTCATATTAGCAAATATATTTACCTTTATTTAAAACTAAAAAGATAAAATCATGGGAAAATCTATTTATAACAAAAATGTTTTCTATTGGGTATTTCATACTTTTAACCTGAAAATGCATAAAGGAGTTAGAAAGGAAATGAGGAGAAAGGAGGGAATAATGGAAAGAAAGGATTAATAGAGAAATGAAAGAAATAAGGGAGGACAAGGTTGTTATAGTCATTTAAATATAGAAACTACCATGATAACCCTAAGAAAAATGAAAGACAACTCTGGGTAGCTAAATGTAGAAACTTACCAGAATAGTCCAAGAAGGGTAAAACATTATGTGAATGGAAACCTCTCTCATTAAATGGGTGGTAAAGACATAATTACACCCTTAGGAGTCCAAAATGTACACTATGATAATTTTATAATACTAATAGCAGAACAAAGATAACCATCCCATATTTACCCATAAAAGATAATTAAAATATTGCTTAAATCCCACCGATATTTCAAATTCATAGAAACAACACAAGAAGATTCTAAAAGAAATAATTTATGTGAAATTCCCATTTTCTAACAATTTGGGAGTGATTATGAAATTTTTTTGAAAGTAAAGATACAAAAATAGATGAATCATATGCAAAGTTATAACTCACGAAGAAATCATGAACACAAAGTTTGTACAATCTCCTTGTTCTGATCTTTATTGTGTCAAAAATACAATCTCATCTTTTAAAAGTTTTTACAGAGTTTCGCACCCAAAAATCCCTCTTTACAATGATCCTTGCATTCATATTTAGAGTATGGGGAGGTGGTTACAGTGTGTAACCACATTTTTGTATTTTTGAACGTGCAAAAGTGATTTTGTAAAAATGCACCACTTAAGTGATGCAAAAGTGCATTGGTGCAATTGCATCATGTGAAAAAATAAATTTATAAAATTACACCACTTGAACGGTGCAAAAATACTTTGGTGATTTTACATCACTTGAAATGTGTAAATCAAAATTGTATGATTTTCTTTAGAAACCAAGCATTTTTAGATTTGTTTGGCATATCAATTGTTTCTATCACATTCCATTATGAAAACCTTTGCTCCAATGATGCCAAGTTTGTGCACACTAGAAGAATGTTTAAGAAGTAATTTGAATTTGGCATCATGCATACCAATTATATTTAGTTAAAAAGCTAAAGATCTTCTTCACCCTATTTATTATGTGAAAATCCTAGAATCATTGCATTTTATAAGACCACATTTTATTCAGGCATGTTTTGAAATAACTCGAGTACCTCACCAAGTTTCCCATTTTTTGTGTATCATGTTATCAATACACCCCAAGATATAGAATTTGGTTAAAAACTTGCTAGCTACATTTGTGCAAAGAGCTTCAAAGCCTCATCAAATTTCCATTTTCATGCATATCCTACATTGATTAGATTCCATGAAGCCACGTTTCTCTCAAGAATTTTTTGAAACACTTCACATGCACACTCCATCTGCCCATATTTCACATACATGTCTATCCAGGTACTTGCAACTATAACATCGAACAAAAATCTGATTTTAATTATGTTTACATGAATATCAATATTTTGTTCCAAAGATTTTATTTTGGCATGGTTTGAGAGTACATTGTCAAATCTTAAGATATTGGGTTGTATACATGTTCATTGCATTTGATTAAACAATGTCAAAACTTGACAAAGTCATCCATGCCTTCTATAATTTGCAATGATCACATTCTAAGATAAATTGTCTTGTTATGTTATTTCATCAAACATTTCATGAGCATTTTCAAAACCACCAAACTTTATATACATGTTGACAATATTTTTTTGAACATGAAGCTTTGGGAAAGAATAAATCAAATTTGCATGGCTTGAGGAAATAATCATAGTAGTTGTATGGGAGTGGATAGAGAAAATTGCTAATTTCACAATCAAGAAAGTGGAAAGCTTATTTTCATAGCTAGGGAAAACTAAAAAAAGTTTTTACAATTTGCACAGGAATAAAAAATAATTTTCCAATTTACACCAATTTTTTTTTTTCACTTTGGACTGAAAATATTATTGCACTTCGCACCTAAAATGTTTTTGCACTTTGTACTAGTCTATAACTAATATTTTCCCATCTCATAAACATTCAAATTGAAGTTTTCCTTACAATTCAATTTTGAAAATTGATTTTATGTAATTTTAATGGCCCAGATATGAGTTTCATTTGTTCCTTTAACCAAATTTATCATTTGTAAATGATCCTGTTACAATTTCTCTGAGTAGCTTTTTCACAAAAAATTCAACCAATTAAAATGATTGGAAGAATTTATAAAAATAATTTATTCTTTAACTTTTAAATAATTCCTCTATTCCCTATGTTTTTTTTTTAATTTTACAAAATCACCACTAAGAAATCATGACCATGTAATGAACCCAAAAGATGAAAATTTATCACTACCAATTCAATTCCAGATTTTTACTTGTTAAAAAAAACTGAAATTTGCTAGAAGAACCCCTCCAACCTTTTCAACATCTTCAAATATCCATCCACTTGGAAAATTTAATTTTTCCCTTTTGGATTTCAATTTCTTCACTAAAAAATCTTAAACCAAATTTCATTCATTTAATCTTTTTTCAGTTGGGTGTCATACGATCTCCTACTGTTGGGCACTATACAATTTGAACTTTTAATTTTTTTACTTTCATCTTCTTTTTCTAGCTGTATGACATCAAACTGGAAAAGCAACAATTTTTTTCCTCCTCAGACGTCACTCTATTTTAAAAATGACAGTTTGACAGAGTTTGGGAGATAATTTGCATTTGCAAGCTCAGAGGGTGAATAATGACTTTAGAATAAATAAGGGGGAGGAAGTTTATGTTTCAACATGACTCAAGGAAAAATTATGCTTGCATGATTGAAGAAGGAAAAAAAATGAATATTGCATGCAAAAGGAAGAAACCTTTAATTTTGCAACGACAACTTGCATGAATCAAGGAAATAAATTTACAATTTGGAATTTTGCATTAAAGTAGGTTCAAAAATAATTTGCAATTTGCATGATTAAAATAAGCATGATTCTGGATTAAATCAAAAAGGGAAAATTTAAAATTTTTTTAAAAATTATAATTTGCACAAAAAAATATTTTTACAAATTGCATCAAAAATATTTTTGCAAATTACACCAAAAAATATTTTTTCAAATTGCACCAAAAAACATTTTTTCAAATTACACCAAAAAAGATTTTTGTAAATTGTACCAAAAAATATTTTTGCAAATTGTACCAAAAAACATTTTTCTAAATTGTATAACTTGTGCAAAAGGAAGATATGTTTTCACAATTCATAAAAAATGAAAAGTTTTTGGCAAATTACCAGAAAAGCAAGTGGTCTACTACAAAGTGGGTTGCAATGGGTTTTAAAATGCATTAGGGTAAAAACAAAAAAAACTGAATTATTTATTTTTTTAATTTTTTGGTGTTTTGGATGAAATTCAAAAAATTTAGCCATTTTTTAAAAATAATTATTTTTTCATCATTTTTTCACCATTTTCAAAAAAATTTGACAACAAGCCTTGAACCAAGGGAGAAATTATAGCCTGAATTAAACTTACGATTCTGAATATCACTAACCCAATCTAAATCTATATAACCAATTAAGTCAACATCGATTACCACTCTATAGTGGATCCTAAAACTATGAGTTCCCTAAATGTAGTGGAGAATCTAACTATATAATTTTTAATGCAACTCATGTGGTTCTTACATAAATCTAGAGACCATACCCACATCATATGAAATAACAAGTCTAGTGGGCATAAGATATATGAGACTATCAATAAGTTATTGATACGAGGTAATATTATCCAAATGATATGGACATTCAACCTCAATATTCACACAAGATAGAAAAAGAGTTGGAGTTAGCTTACATCCAACCATGTTAAACCATGCAATCAAATCAAGAGCATACTTAGATTGTGAAATAGTGATCTTGGAGTCAGACTTAGAAATTAAATCCTAAGGAAGTAGTGTAATAAGCCCAAATCAATAATTGGAAACCTGTCAAACAAATTAATTTTCACTACTATGATGGTGGATAAAGAACTCCATGTGATCAATAGGTCATCTACATAGAGAACCAAATTCAATAGTGAAACATCCTACCATAAAATTTAGACATTCAGATCAGAATGACATCTGTTAAATAAGAAAGAGTCCATCTTGGCATACCAAGCTCAAGGATCTTGTTTAAGGTCATAGATATATTTTTGAAAATTTAAAACTGAGTAATCTTCCATAAATCCTTGTAGTTTCTCTATGTTTATTTACTCTTTGAGGTCACCATGAAGAAAGACACTCTTCACATCCATTTGATGAACATTCCAATGATGTGTTTCATGTATAGTAAGAGTGAGTCTGATTGAGTCCATTTTGGAAACTAGGGTGAACATCTTGGTATAATCAATACCATGTACCTAAAAAAAATCTTTTGCTACCAAACACAATTTAAACTTGTCTACGAACCCATCTGCTAAATTTTTTATTTTGTAGATCCACCTTCATCAAACATGTTTTCTTCCCTTAGGAAAAGGGAAAAGTTTTGTTCCTTAGCAAGGAACCATATTCCTATTTCATTAAATTATCCCACTCAAGAGAGATTGATACCTCAAAAAAAAATGGATTAGAAGCAAATGTAATGAAAGCATGTGAGTCTTTTTGGAATTGTGAACGTGTTCACCTATTGTACTATGGATCTCCAACCCATTATCCAATAGTTTGCAGTGTCTTTCTATCCCAAAGAGGACCAGAGCTTGGAGATTTATGAGGATATTACTCATCCTATGAAGATATTATGGGAGAAGGAGGAGGTGAGCTCTCGTCACTACTCTCATCATTAAAACTAGAAGAAGAATTTGGATCATCAATAAGTTGCTTAGGTGGATTTGAATCATAAAAATTTGTATCAAATCCCAATGCATCCAAGAAAGAGGGATAGGTTTTGAGTTTGGAGGCTGAAGGAGTCTCTTTAAAATGAAAACTTCTCTCAATGAACAACTCATTAGTGGTGGGATGGAGAAGCCTATATCCCTTAATGCCCTTAAGGTATCCAATAAAGATGCAAGGCTAAATCTAAGGTTTCATTTCCTTACATTTCTTATTCATAATTTAGGCCATGGTAGAATATCCAAACACTTGGAATTTATTCACTATGTGTTTTTGACTACTCCATGATTCAAAAAGAGTGACTCCCTTCAATGCTTTATGAGGAACTCAGTTCTAGATATAACAAACATAGTTGATGGCCCTGACCCAATACTAAGGTGCAAGAGACTTGGAGTGTATCATACATTTATCCATTTATTTCAAAGAATTTTTATTTTTCTCTGAACACCATTATACTAAGGACTATATGGAATTATATTATATAGTTGAATCCCCTCTAAAGTGCAGAATTATTCAAAATTGTTACTAACATACTCAACACCATTATTGATGTGCAAAATATTGATGTATTTACTTGAATAATTTTATTCAAATGCCTTGAAGTCCTAAAAATGATCAAATTCCTCTAAAATAAATTGCACCCAAGTATACCTCAAAAATTAATCGATGAAAGTAAGCATGTATTTAGTCCTATTAAATGAAGGTTTTGTAAATGGACTAGCAATGTCATTGTGGACAATCTCTAATATCTTTTCACTCTTCTTGATTTTACCTTGTCATACTTATCTTCAAGATGCTTACCAAGTATGCAACCCTAATAAACTCTATTATAAAAATTGACTTATGGTAACCCTAAAACCATGTCGTGATGACTGAGTTGATCTAGGTAGCAATAGTTGAGATGATTGAATCACTCATGACATAACTTTCTCATTCCATCTGAATGAGTGAGTAATGAGGTAGAGGGTTAATCAATATTTTTTTTTGATAACATATGCTACCATGAATGGTGATCTAATTCCCAAATGCAACTATGGAGTCACTCTCTAGTTCCCTAATAACCAATAAATTATCTTTGAATTCAATTCTCTTACGTAAACTAATGTGAGTGATTTGATAAATAAATAAGATATTGGTAGATAAAGAGGTAACACATAAAACACCATGAAATATACCATCATTCACTTTAAAAAATCCTCTCCCACTAAATCATGCAAAAGTATCATCACCCAACAAGATGTAAGGCATATAATAAGGATTTAGGGATGAGACCATGTCTTGTGGTGAATCCATGTGGTGCAATGCCCTAAAATAATTTACCCATGTGAAAGGATGGGATGTAATTATAATAAGTGTTTTTCCCTTATTTGATCTTTCTACTATCTTTGGCTTTAGAATACTCATATGTTTATGAAATTTGATCAGAAGAAATAAGGACACTAATATTATGCTTCTCAAATATATTTATTAGCTGGTCAATATAATTTTTCATGCATTTGGATTTAGCATGCCCATATTTATTGCAATAGGCACATGTGAGTCATTCTTTATTGGATTTCCCATCTGAAGAGGAGGAATATTTTAATGCTTTAGATTTAGCATCACAATTTGACCCTTTCTTTGCTCTGGGTTCTTATTTTATTTATTTTCCTTGCTACTAGAATCCTTTTATTTGTCATAACTCATAATTAAGGCATGTGATTCAGAGGAATTTAGTGTACCCATTTGAATAAGCATGTATTACTTCTAAGTCAAATTAGCAGTAAAGTCATGCAAGGATAATATGGTCCACATAGCTCCAAGGGCTTCCTTAGTGGTGTGATAGATAGAAACAAAGATAAAATAGTTAGAACCTAATTTGGCAAGGATGTAAATAATCAATTGATCATTTTTTTGTCAATGTTGCATAGTTTTAACTTTAACCTAAGTGATTTAAACTTTATGAAGAAGTGTTTTATAGTATCAAAATCACTTGGGCTTAGACTAATGATCTCATTATCCAACTCATGTTCCCTCATGATGTCCTACTTCACAAAGAGTATTTTTAATGTGTTCCACACTTCATTAGGAGTAATTACAAATTAAATATGAAAGAATAAGTCAGGAGACATAGATAGGCATAAAAGACCATAGACTTCATCACTTATATTATAGTAATTCACATTCTTTACATCTGGTGTCAGTTATTTTTTACCCATCATGATTAAGTGTAATCCTTTACTCAAAAGGATTTGTATTTTGACTTTCCACTCATCATACTTTTATGGTGTAAGAAGTAGAACTGAATACTTATCCATTGTGTAGAAATGAAGTATTTATTGAACTATGTGTACTAAAAGACAATGATATGAAAACCATATTAAATAAGTATAGGTTAAATTTTATAAGGCATGATAATATCATCAATGTGTAGATATAAAAAAATTACACTTTCAAAAAAATGGTGCCAAAAAAGGAGTTGTTGGCTAAAATTTATGGAAGTTTGAATTTTTCTTACTTGCAAAAACATAATGATCTCTACTTTGCATAAATTTGAAAATGTTTGAGTTAATTAGAGAATTATTTTGGTGCCAAGATTAATCCCCCACTATTAGGATTAAAAATTTAATTCACCCGCTTAATTTGACCATACCATATGACCAAGGGCATAAGACCTTTTGTGAGTGTGACTAGGTGAGTGATGTCATTATTAAATTAATTTCAAAAGCCAATGAATAGTTACATAATGTACTAGATTAAATTTGATGCCTATATGGACATCATCACATACTATAAGTAGCCCACATTTTATGTAATTTTACAGGTAAATGGATACATACAGAGACATGGTTGGCTAGATGGCATTGTGAGCTTGTGTGTGGGAGATGATAGATGGATGAGCACACACATAAAGGGCACTAAAATGATGGTATCATACATGGGAAGTGTTGGGTGGACAAGATCGCATATAAATGGTTTTGTGAGGATGGGCTCATGCATGGGTGCATGGAGAGAGGATGGTCTATTAGGCCTGATCGGACATAGATTTGCGCAGTCACATGGATCAGGGACAACCAATTAGGAGCATGGAGCAAGGATGGTTTGGTAGGACCTCTTAGACATAGATTTAGATAAGAGGTGACACATAGGACCCTATGCACATTCAAGTGTGAATGGATTATGGTGGGCAAAGATCACCAAAATTTTATTTTTTTATGTTTTGTTTGGAATGACCCAAGTGGCAAAATACCTACACAAAGAACCTCATATATGAAAAAAAACATTCATCTTATATAAAAATGGAAAGAACCCAATAATTATTTTTTAAAACCCAATAAAATATAGAAATTATTTTTTGATTGAAGACTTTGATAGTATGTATATGTGTGAAAACCAAGAAAATGTCTGTAAGCCTCCAAAAATGACAAAATATAGCTATCACAAATCTAGGTCATGTTTACAATGATTCCTAAATTTTGGCACTCTCTAAATCCAATTTTTGTATCTATTTTTCTTATGGATACTCTTGTGGTTAGATTTTCATGAGTTTTTTAGAAACCCCACCAAACCCTTGAAAATTTAAATCAATGAAAAACACCTAAACAAGCTAGAATGTTATATCTCATAACAAGAACAATGGTATTTAGCTACCAACAAAGCTTTGATACCATGTTGGAGTGGCCCAAAATTTATGATTGAATAGATAGGACCTAATGTATGAAGAAAACTTGTATGGAAGAGTGAAATCCAAAAACAACTAAAAAGGAAGAAACTTGTCTTCACAATAAATAAATTATAATAGAAACATTTATTGATTTTCTCATTGGTCATAAAAGCTTTAAGAAGGTATATTATGTGAAAGATAAACATGTCCTCACATCCTCAAGAATATGGGATTATCTTTCATAATGACCAAAGAAACACCTAAGCAAGCTAGTTAAACATGTGTAAGGAAAAAACATTAAATAGAATAAAACCTATACTAATTATTATGTGCTAGAAACAATTATTTGTGACCATTTTTTATATTTAGACTTAGTTCAAGGCTTATTGGAATGTGTGGACTCATAATTAGAAAGAATAAGTACTTTCATATCATTGTGTAGTTAGATAATATTTTACATTTATATTAATGAAATCCTATCTCATAAATGTGCATAAAATGTGATTATATAGTGAACTCTTTGGTATTCCTCAAAAAGGACTTGTGAAACATGTGTAATGACACATTGAGATGAATTTAAATTTTGTAAATTAGTTGTTAACTAGTAGGAGGATGAAACTGGTGGATTTAGACATGACCAACTTGCAAGATTATCCTAAAGGAATAATATCATATTAGGATTAAAGAGAGTTAAATTAAAAATATGAATTAATCAAGTAGAGTCTAAGCTTTTTAGAATGAGGAATATGAAAATTTAGTATCATAATTCTTAATATAGAAGGTCATTTACATAGAAGTAGAGGAATATTATTTTAAAACCATGGAATTGATCATAAGTTAAGTTTGCATAAGTAGTATTCACAAGTTCATTTTTTTAGCATTAAATGTTTATTTTAATGTTTCCCGCCCTCCTAGCCCCCTTTTATTCTAGTAATGCAACACATAAAAATTACTAGATTAAAAATAAGAGTGTTATACTTGAGCTTAATTTTGAATAATGGTTTTGAATTTAGATCACATGTTGAACTATGTTTCACACAAACTTGCAGTGAAATATGTATAAATCAATCATTACTTAGGATAAAAATCTGAAATTAAAGATGGGAAAATTATAAATTAAATATCAAGGAATGAATACATATTTTTAGGTATGTGAACCATTATGTTTTTAAGAAAAAAACTAGTGATTAAAGAGGGTGGAGCCCTTGGATATTTATTCATTTAAACACTTGGATTGGAATATGTATGCACTAGTCCTCATTGGTAGTATAATTAATGCTTAAAAACTCAAGATACACTTGAATTCATAATCACACAACTCAAGATGGTAAAGTATCTTGGAATCATTGTATGAATTCTAATAGATCATTCTAGTGAAAAATTAGTGTAAAACATTTAATCAACCATTGTATACCAAATAATATTCATTCTAGTTCCAAAATAGTGAAAATCTTGGTACAAAAATGGTGAAATATAATATGAAATAAGTATTGTGTATACAACATAGAGAATGACATGAATTTCCATTCATTTTAATGAAACCAGTACAAAAATTGGGCAAGAAAGTGATCATGTGCCACACACATGCCCCAAATATGATATCTAAGTATATTAATTTAGATAACTAAGTAATATAGACTAAACCTCTGAGTAAAAATCCATTGTAAAAACATGGAACACATGTTTCACATGATGCCCCCAATCCAAGAAAAAAATTTAATAATCTCATGTATAAATTTGAAAAAAAAAATTCTTAACCACCAAAAACTATTTTATAAACTAAGTATGATTTTGAGAATTCTAAAAAATACTATTTTTTATTTCTAGGTTGAAAATGCAGTATTTAGGATAAAACTGGATAGTACCATTGTCCACATGGTGAAATATTATTTGAATATAGTTTATTAGTAAAATTGAGTATGCATTGTGATCAACTAATAAAATACTAATATGTTTTATTTGTATAGTGGACTCTTGTGACTTAGTCTCTAAGACAAGCCATTGCATATGCCCCCTCTTTTGAGGTGAGTTATGAAGCATACACAATAACTTAGCTAAAAATAAAAAAAGTTATGTAAACTATGTTATATAATAAATTAAATATGAAGTAATAATTATAACATTGGAGATCATGCCATAATATAGATAATTTGAGAAATATAGAGTAATGTATGATACATGTAAATCCAAGCATACATAGTTTCATGTCTAGATAAATGGTAGCAATCAGGCACACATTCAATAAATATGATATCTTGAATACTTGAAGCTTATGTAGAACTAATTTTGGAAGATTCATCATATCCATCATGTCATTGTAAAAATATAGAGATTCATGATATACATCATGGCATTTAAAAA